>CAMOHE010025778.1:0-16429 GCA_946598075.1 Artocarpus hirsutus | reverse complement strand
AATTTGTTAGAACTAAAAAGAGTTACACTATAACATTTTTTTGCTTCTAACTGTAACATCTGAAAAGCTGTATACTGTAATTAATTAAAACTAATTAGTTCTAACTAACATTCTGAATACATGCCACATAAACTATCATTTTCCTCTTGAAACGGTGATATTGAAAAGGAGATATAAAAAGGAGAAATGTGTCCACCAAATTGCAATGGTGATAATGGCTAGAATTGGATGCAAAGCTAATATTAAAAACAAAAATTTTCCAGGGTAAACCACTGAGAAACTAAGAAATGTTTTACAAGCAAAAGACTCGCCTTGATTTATGTAATCACACTTGCTATATCAAATACCCTTATTTGGCTTTAAAAAAACAATATCTAGGTCTTTTCCAACCCTATATCTCAATGCCTATGTAAGAAGAGATTTGAGCCAAAAAAAAAAAAAAAAAACCTTCACAATATCAATACCAAGAAACAGAACCTCAAGGACCTGATCAACAAACCACAAATGACATAAAAGAAGGAAGGAGAATGCATGGAAGACACAAATTTTTGTCATGGCAACAAAATGCTAACAAGGTGAATGATCTCCATGGTTCGAAACTCAACTCAGCTCTCCGCTCTGTTCGGCAGGTTGTGCGCCAAAGGCAGATCATCAAGCCAATCGGCATAGATACGATTGATCTTCTTAGGTCCTTTCCACTTTAACAAGTACTTCTTACCCTGTGCATCTTCATCAAAACCAGGCACAGTTGTTGCATTTGGAAGTGAATCGCTAGCAGAAACTTGAGGTTTTGTCGAAACGGAGGCATAATTCAGAACTTCTCCTTCAACTCGTCCAGAAGAAACTTGCAACTCTGATATCAGTAAACATCCAAATTAGAAACCAGAAGTAGCAATCAAAGTAATGCCAAGGCTCAACTTGATATAACAATATGAACAACCCCCAAGAACTCATGAAAATATAAATTTTGGATTAAATTCACCCCTCCAACATATGAAACATGGAAAGTGGAGGCTTTGGCAACAATGTTGGCTATCTCTCTAACATTGGTTCATTATACTAAGCTAAACTAAACAAATTTTCATGAGCGCAAACTTACATTTATAACCAATTATTATTATTATCATTACAATGTACAGCCGTGATACTTAGTTTTCAACCATAGGGTTATCTGGAACAACTTAATTTCAAGAAACTAGTCCTAGAAATCAGTACCTTTTTTTTTTTTTTTTTCAATAGAACATTATTCCACCAAGTTCAACAATAAGATTATCCACATATTTGCATCACTATTTAGTTTTGCCATTCATCATAAGAAATATACTTCTTCCATTTGTTTTTCCAAATCATACTCATCTATATCAATTCTGAAATCCAAACCAGAACAAGAAAGCGATCAACTTACTATGCAGAGCAGACTGAGTACCTGCAAGCCCATGAGCGAAGTGACATTTCTCGCCAAAAGGGCAATGACCCGTTTGCTCCCACTTGTTACACAACTTTGTCTTCCAATACACAGGCTTCACATTTCCTCTTAATGGATCTGAACCAGCATTAAAAACCATCTTATTATCCTCACAATTTCCTAACCCGCTTCCTTGAATCACCGGTGGTCCTGAGGTTCCAATGCTTATCGCCGAGCTCTCCCTAAACCTACCTGAATCATCTCTATACTTTGAAGGATCCTCATGAAGAAAATTACACCTATCCCCATAAGGACACTCCTCCCCATTATAAAACTTCTTGCAGAGCTTCATCCTATGGATTATCTTCTGGTCATCGTCCCAATTACCAGATGAAGTTCTGTCTTCCTCGCCTCGCAAACCAATGAGTTCTTGCCAATTTGCAGGGGGTTGCCTCATGTCTTCAATTCCGTGAGCAAAGTTGCAATTTTCACCGTTCCGACACATTCCCATTTTGAATTTGGCGCACAAGCGAGTCTTAAAGAAAATGTTGGTAATGCCCTTATTGACCGGGACACTCGGTGGAATCATTATAGTATTCGTAGGCGTGAAAGGCGAAAATTTTGGTTGGTTTTCTTCGGAATTCCTGGCTCTTTTGTATTGAGGGGGTTGTTGATCAAAATCAGAATTTTGATCTTCATTGTTCATGGAAAATTGAGGCCAGATATTAATGGCATCACTGCCTGGAACGTAGGACTGCAAAGATGGCATAAATTGGGAACAAGGATCAGAAAAACTCATCTTTCAGAATTCAAATGCTGTAAAACCCAGTATAATCTGTAGCTTCTCTGTTTAAACAAACACAAAAGATGACTATTTGGTATGATCCTCTCAAAGATCAGAACACTTAATGATAAAAGAAAATCTGTATACAAGCAAAACCTTTATTGATAATAGACAAGAAAACCCAGATTGAAAATGGCAAGGATTCGAAGAATTATAAAGAACCCAGATTGGTATTTGGTGCAAAAAACCACTGAACTGGAGAAGATAAAGAAAACTCCGATTGGGTTTGGAGAACTTGGAAAGAATTTCTGAGGAAAATCAAGAAACCCCAGAAGGGAAAGAATTAAGGAAACACCCAAAATTGATAAAAAAGAGATCGAAAAGTTTTGGGTGTGTATGTGTGAATATGATGACAAAACGGGAATCCCAGAAGAGTCTCAATCAAATAGGCGAATACTGAAATATGTCGTAGTAGTATATGAATATGTAAAGTGCAAGAAAAAAAAAGTAGGTTTATTTTAGGGCGAGAGTCAAAACCCTAGCCGCCTAGCGATCATGAGAGATCAAACCCTAATTGGGAAGAGAAGTCGGTGAAAGTCCCTCGAGGAAAGGGAGGCTCAGACACTTTCCTCCGAGTTTGAAAGGAAAGGGAAGCGGTAGAGCCTAAAGCCCTAAACCCTTTAAAAGCGTCAAACACCCTGTAATCACGGGCAAAACTCGAGGGCAGGTATTTGACTTGGTTATTTGCAATGCACCTCCTTTATCATCTTTGGTCTTTTTGATGGGCCGACAATGGCCCATTAAAATGTTCACGTTGGGCCGCTCGTATTGGAGAAAATTATCTTTTAGTCGACCTAAATTTTTTAAGGTTAACGAAACAATTGACCTAATTAAATTTATTGAATTAATATATGACTCTAATTTATAAAATTTTATAAATGTCTCATAATGATATCATTAAAATTATTTACATGTAATTATATAGTATAATATTTAATATCATTAAAATAATTAATATATCATTAAAAATATTTTTAAGATATTTTAAATATTGTATTAGATTTTAATTACATAACAATAATTTAGATATGTATTATAATTTTTTCAATTTTTTATGAAACAAATTGCTTTTATAGTGTCCGATCTATTTAAAAAGTTTTTTAATGGTCCCGATTCTTTTTAGTTGAAACGACCACGAACTCAAAAAAAGTGCAAAAAGAATGAATTGACTGACGTATGTTTAATTTCCTACTTTTACCTATCACGAGCCTATCATATGATCTTAATTGTTGTAAGTAGACTAAAATATCCCTTAATAAACAAACTACCAATTTTTTAAAATAAAAAACAAAAAGAAAAAATTTCTTTCTCCTTCTCCAATTCAACATCTTGTCTCTTACCTTCTAGAAAGCGACTATATAATTTTTAGCGCCAAATCACCCAATATGTAATGCTTTTTTTCTTATCCTTTTTTAACATGCTTCTAGAGAGAGAGGGGGAGAGAATTAGGCGCGACAACGAGAGGGGAGAAAGGAGAGGGTTGTTTAGAGCAACGTGGGTTGACTTCATTGGCGATGGTTTGGTTGGTCATGCGAATTTGTCGACAGTGTTGGACTCGAATCGTAGAACTTGTTGGAAACAGAAGCAAGCTCTCATCAAATGAGGACGGGGACGACGACAGAGGTAAGTTTGTGATGGCAGAGTGCGGTGATTTGGGTTGGCCGGAGATGGCACTAGTCAGTAGTGTCGTCGAGTGGTGATTTGGGTTTTTTTTTTTTTCCAACAAACTCAGGTCTTCTTCTTTTTTTTTTTTTAATCTTTATGCGAAATTTTTAAGGGAGATGAACAAAAACATGAGAATCCTGGTTAATCATTTATCTTAACAATCTTTTTAATTCCTTTGCATGTGGCATAGCCTTTAAAATTTGTTTTTAGATTTGGTTCTTTGTGATCAAAGGGAGAGAGAGAATTTTGTCCGCAACAACATAGATAGGGGTTTTTTGAAAAATGATTTTTTAAAAAAATTTTATTTTGTTAAAGATTTTTTTTTTTTGTTTTTGGACATAAAAAAACTAGCTTTTTGAGCATCAAAACAGTTTCAGTTTTACCATGGTTAAATCTCTCTCCTCGATACAATTATTTTCTCTTTTCTTTAAAAAAAAAATTGAGATAGTTTCAGTATTAAAAAAAATCTTTTTTTGATGCTAAAAAAAATAATGATTTACTTAATTTTAAATTTTCTTTTAACTTTTTTTCAAATATTCCACATAAATCGGAGGAAGGAAACAAACCAATTTTATTTCTAAATCCTTGTTTTTCATCCCAACACACACACACACCCCAACCAAAAAAATAAATAAATGCCAATACAATACTACTCAAATGTCCCTTAGACCGGTACACGTAATCAACAAAAATGAGAAAATAGACAGGAGTCAGTAAATTAGTTTTTTACATTTTTTTTTTGTGTTCGAGATCCTTTTTAACTAAAAAAAAAATCAAAACTATCAAGTCACTTTTTAATAAATAAAGTACCATTTGAGCATTACTTTTTTTTTAAGCAATAAATTGTAAAACTTAAAAACTTTTTTTATGCTACAAATTTTAATCTGTCACAATTCTTATTTATTTCACGTCTCACATTCATTTGCCCTTTTTTGCCCTCTCTCATCTCACTTTATTTCTCCCCCTCCCTCCCTCTCCTCCTTCTTCTTCCTCCTCGGTATGTCTCAACTGTACAAGATCCGCCATGGCCGAGGACCTACCAAGCTGTTTTGATCTGTCATGAAGCTTCGATGAAGCTTGATCTTGAATCTGCATCGTGATCTCCGACGAAGACCATGGACTGGACCGATTGGGAGACTTGTCGCTGGAGGCAGTTGATCTGCCTAGAGGAGGACGAACACACTCCGTGAAACAGAAGATCTTTTTGCTGTTGTTGTTGTTCTTTGTCCACGCCGTCTTGGAGAAATCAGGAAGTTTTTTTCTGGATTATAAGATGCTGGTGATGGATGTGGAGAGGCCGTCGTCATGCAATTGTATGGTGAATTTCCTGCTATAAGAGAACTACTTATCGACGGCCTTCAAGCTTCTCCACGAGCTCCTCAACGATGGCTGAGACGATCAGGCCATTCACCTCAAGGAGTTCTTCTCAGATCCTTCCCAATTCCCTCCCGATCAGATTTCTCGCTTCAACTCTCTTCGAAGTCACCCACGCCTCTCAATTTTCCTTCTTCTTCTTCTTCTGTGTGATGTAGGACTAGAGGGAGAAGCAGTTGTGTTCTTAATCGGATTTGTGAAAGGAGCACTAGACCCTAAGGTGGATTGATGGACGCGTGAAGGTGGCGGTGGAAGCGCGGGCGAAAATTTTGGGTGCGGTTGTTCTTTATTTATTTTTTATTTTTTAAAGAATTTCAGGTGTGAAGAGGAGGGAAAAAAATAAGGCAGACAAATTGAACGAGGCTCAGATACCAATTGATATAGGAGTAGAGGGAGAAAGAGAAGAGAGAAGTGATAAGAAGAGAATTAGAGAGAGGAAAATCTAAGAAATTATATCCAATAACATTCAACTATCTTTCGATCAACACAAAAGACCTATTTATAAATAGACAATTGAACACAGATTTGAAACTAAGAAATTTGAAACTAAACAATAATGCAAAATCTAAAATAAAGAGAAACTACATAATTGATAGCTTCTTAAAAACTAAATAAAATAATAATCAATCTTTAACTTCCCTTTAGGATTTGAACGGAGATTATAGTCATATTTTTTATCTCTATCAATGTGTTTGTGATATTTGCGTTTTTACATTTTTGAAATTCCTCTTTCTTTGGCATTTCTCATTGTGATTTGACTGTGAAGAATTTACAAACATATAGTTCTTTCTTTTGAGTTGTAGGTCAGAAAGATTCAATTTTCATATTGTCAATACACCTTCGTCAATTATTTGGACAATTATTGGGGACAAAATTCTCTCCTTCTAATCACAGAGAACCAAATCAAAAAACGAATTTCAAAGGCTATGCCACATGTAAAACGTGCAAAACATGTAATTTTCTTTATTTGAAATGTAGGGACATAAGGGTTATATTTCAAATACAAGTTATAATTTTTTGATAACTCAAAATGTATGATACACATGTGAAAAAGAAAACCCTTTTATTTATGAAGTCTAGATATTTACATAAAAATTGAATTGGGGACACTTTTATGGTCTATCCACGGGTATTATTTTTATGTTTAAAGAAAACTTAAGCTTTACACAAAAGTGACATATTATAGTACCAACTTTCTAGAATTTTTTATCCTTTAATTAGGAATGCTGTTAAAACCCAAAAAATTGAAACCAACTACAATCAAACTTGAAAACCGATAATGAAAAACCAAAAGTTTAGTGTTACGCTACAAAATCGGACTCATCGATTTGAAACCAAACCGTCTAAGTAGATGGTAGCTCGATTGTCAGAATAGATATTTGGCCTAAGGCAAACAGATCGAGGCCTTTCAATTTTTTATTTTTTAATAGTATAGTATGTTTAAGAATTAAAAATCCTTGGTCTCTACAAACTGTTAGGTTACTACATGTATACTGTTTGGTTGTGGTTCCCAGAAACCAAACAACAAATACCGATAGAAACTGACCAGCGCTAGTTAAAGGTGGACCAAGTTTTTCCATCCTCAACTTAGTGCTCTGTTCCATCTTTCAAAAACCAACTACCCCAAAACCTCCTGTTGTTAATCGATGTACAGCCCCACCTTTAATTCTTGTATTTTATTATAAACTTTTTGTGTAAATTAGGCTCAAATCTTTTCACAAAATGATAACGCTAGTTCTCTGTAAGTTTTTGCGCTAGCTGACACAATTTTTAGAGGCGGATCCACTATTGTCTTGATTTAAAAAATATCAAACTTAATGCCTCGTACCTTAAATATTTAAGGTTGTGAATACATATTTTCTCGTACCTTTTTCTGGGACTATGTTTGTTTAGTTATCTTTTAAACTTCTTAAACATGTTCTTTTTAAGGGTCGCGACATCACTAGGATCTCCACTAAAGAGAGATGAGGAGATCTTATCTTCTTGTTGCAACGTCAAGATCAAATCTTGCTAACAAGATCTTTTTAGTTCTTGTGAAGATCATCAACATCAAGTATAAGCGTTCTCCTTGCCTTTGTAGTCTTGTGACTACATTGCAATGATCATCACAAAAGCGTGATGATCATCGCAAAAGCCCGATTTAATCCGCCATAGAAAGGAGAATTAGACAATGATTTCTTTTAAAGATTTTTTTCAGGGATGACAACGAGGTTGGTTTGGGGGGTGGATTGCCCTTTTCAGCCATCCGCCTCATCATGTGAGTAAACTCAGTCCGGTCATAGGTTTAAGGAATTTGTGGGTTACATGGTAATCCTTGACAGCATATTTAAAAAATAAAAATAAAAAACAAAAAATAAGGGAAAATTACAAATTATATAAATTGACAATCAAAAAACAATCAATCAACAATCACACAATTTTAATGATAAAATTGTTGGTTTAAAAGAAAACACAATGGACTTGGATTTTCGAATCTTTATATAAAAGGGTTAATTACATAATTATACATTTTAGTTTTTATTATTTCTCAATTTGTCTCTTTTTTTTAAAACTACAAAAGTATCTTTAGATTTAAAAACTTGTTTCAAGTTTAACCCTTAAATACTTTTTGGACAGAAAAAAAAATTGAAGAGAAGACAAATATATGGTTAATTAGACTAAATTTGTTTATGAAATGTATTTTTCTACCTAAAATTTTTTTAAAAAATATTAAAAATTTATAAAGTCATAAAAGTTGAGATTTTTATAATGATGTTTTGCTTTAAGATTTTTAATGTTTATAATATATAAAATATTTTTCATAACTATTTAAGGGTAGTTATTTTGTTTTGTCTAATTTTTTTATTCATATGGATGAAATTAAAATAAGTTTTTAAAATTTAAAAAATACTTTCGCAGTTTTTAGAAATAGAAGTACCTATTCAAAAATAGTTAAAATTATGTGACACAATTATATAATTAACACTTAAAAAAATATTAAAAATCAACTCATGTCATTATATAAATTAATCGATCAAATATGATTATTCTCACCAGTTTGGTAATAATAATCTACGAGGTTCTTTACAATTTTGTTGAGCTTTTGATCTATTGTGCTATGAATCTTCTCTTTAGAATTAAGTGGTATATGGGGATCGGCGAATATTCTTCCCTTCAATTGATCTCTTGGTTTTTTTTTTTAATTATTATTATTATTGTAAAGTTGAGAGAGTGGAAACACTAGTGATGGAAAAAGCGATCCACCTTGTATGAGGTCCTCATAGGCATATTTATACTTCTAGCTAGTTAAAATGGAACAATTCCATCCTACCCGCATTGCAGTTGGGCTCATGCGAAACAGACTCTCTCAGGCAGTTTGCCGCGTCTTAGTTTATAACCCCACGGTGTACATTCCCTAATCACAGTCCAACATTTGTGTAACCTTGATCAATTTTGGAATTAAAGATAGATTTATATTTATTTTGACACTTTAAAATCACTTTTTAGCATGAGACCCTCGAACTTTACGTGATTGGCAATTTGGTCCTGAAATTGAAAATTTTAGCAGTTAATCCCTTGAATTCATGAATGTGTTGCATCGACAGTTAAATTTTGGATGGATTTTGTATATGTTTTGATGGAAGAGTTAAAATCACGTGTTAAATTCTGTAAAAAAAAAAAAAAAAAAAGAATCACGTATAAACTCCGTAAAAGAGCATGAGCAAAAGAGCCATCAATGCAACACATTCATGAATTCAAGAGGTAAACTGCTAAATTTTTAGTTTAAGGATCAATCTGTCAATCATGCAAATTTAGAGGTTCTCATGCAAAAAAGCTGACATAAAATGACCATTTACATCAATGATCCAAGTGCAAGTTGCATATTAATTTGTTTTCAAAGAATTAACACTAGGAGTGATTAGCTACATATCTATAAGATCAAAGAGCAAATCGCTAAAACTAAGAGTTTAGAGATAAATTATAACTGTCCAACAAGTTTAGGGGACAACAGTACAGATAAGCCTAATAATTTAGTAAAACTTGTCAATTTAGTTAAAAAAAAAAAGGCAAAGGGCAAAAGCGTAATGAATCCGTTTCTTCATTAACCATGTTCATCTTTTTGTATTATTGTAAAGAAAAATCCTATAGATTAATCCTTTGTTTGGTTGGAAAGAAGAACGGAGGGAGAAAAGAGATGAAGGGTAACTTCTCCCACCGAACCTATTAAATCTGCTCCTTCTAATGTTGAAAAGATCTAACAAATTCATTGAATTTAAATTTAAAAAAGCTATTTAGCTTTAAAAGAATTATTGATAAATAATTAAATAAAACAACATAGTAATTATATGTAAAATTATCATCCATCCATTCAATTGTACCTCTTTCATGCCAAACAACTTGAAGAGTTGTTACATTATGCGTTTTTCATTCTTCCAACTTTCTATTCCTCCAATCAAACAAGGCGTAACTGTTCCACTAGTGGGCAAAACATTAATCCTCCAACCGACCTCCGACAAATGACAGACAAAGTAGCTTTCTATTAGGTGCGGTTCACATTGTGGTCAGACTCTATGAGAATGCCAACGAATTTTGAGTTAAAATGCTACTGAGATCTCGTTGGGCTTGTTTTATCTAACAAAGTTGCCCAGTTGCATATAGATTCCAGTTCTTTGCCATGCTTCTGGTTGTTTGGAGAAGTAATAATAATAAAAGAAAATCATTCATCTACTTTCCTTTACCGTCCAAAATATGGTATATAACCATCCTGGCCAAAACTTGGCTGCAACAATATAGCCGACTTTGGACTATGCCAAAAAATAAAAAGTTAGCTAGTCAAAAGTTATCCAATTGACTAGCTCATACTTGGGTCCAGCTGGTCCCATTTTTGTAATAAATAAATCGATTTAGTAAGAAAAGAAATAAAAATGTTTGGGAACACCATCAATCTTAAGCGCATCACTATTAATCAAAAGTGTGGTTGTCCTGGAGGTCAAGATCTGTTCTTCAAACAACTTTCGGGAAATATAATTAGAAAAAAAAATTTTGGTATAAATTGTTATTCTAGACAATTGAACTATATTTTTATTATAAAAAGGTATCACTTGGGCCATCTGATGATCCTCATCCTCTTCATCTATAATTAAAACCCCTAGAAACATTAATAGGGGAAAATAATTTGACTCAATTCTACTTAAATGATAGGATCAATTTTACTCCTGTTACTACAAGCCCAACGCTGAGCAATCTATTGATTAAATGGGGACCTCAAAATGGAGCTATGAAGTATCGAACCTTGAGCTCATCTTAAAAATAATTTTAAAAAAAGGCATCATAACTATCTCACCCCCACGATCGTACCTTGCCATGCAAATGAAATGCATAATTTGCAGCAAAAATGCTAGAAGATGACAAGTTATGCAATTGAATGTGTCAAATCACAAATGTGACAAAGGGGCGACCCCAAAAGCAAATAGGACCTACCTTTGTGACATGCTAACAATTTTTCTGTGCCATACCTGATTGCATGAATCAGATCAATTCAATGTCTTTGGCATAATGGCCATGGCTTATTACATGCCATTGTATTTTGTAATTCTAGAAGCCCTAAAAACAGTGTCTTACTTGTGCTCTCGTTTGACCAGAATATATTTTATTGTTGATACAAATAATGCTAGTGGTTTATAAAAGATTTGTTTGTTTGTTTGTTTATTTGTTTTTTTGGGTTCTGCAAATGACCTCTCAAAGGAATATTTGCTCCATATAGATTGTTCTCACTTTAGGGCAACCAACTTTTGTTGGCATTTCATCAAGTAGAATAAATCTAGACCATGTTTGTTGGTCATTATTTATATAGTGCAAATTTACAATGACAGAGGATTAAGAATAAGAAGTCATTTAAAGGCCTCTTTTATGTGTGAAGAGACAGCTATATATACTTATTCTGATTGATTCTTTATTCCTATAATTTTTGGTCTATTTAGGTACATGTTTCAATAGTTATATGTATATTGGCAAACTTATATAGCAAGCCCATGCAGGAAAACATATGTAACGTTGTCTTCAGTGATGGTATTAATTAACTGAGAACAAAATTCACTAGATGTTCTGATTATTAAACAAAAGGAGATAGATATGATTTCTTTTGAAACAATGCTAACGGGAATTACTAGTGCTGAGTATCACATACTGAGAGCATACAAATAGGCCTAACTTTTATTAGTTGTGGTGCTCAACACTGGTGGTTCCACAAAGCATTTTTCTTTCTTTTAATTGTGATTCATGTTTGAAACATAAATATATGAGAGTAAAACAACATTATTATATACACTTCCTTAAGATGATATATAGGAGGTGGACTAACAATAACATTTATTAGACAAATCCCACACGTGACAAATAAACTATAGAAAGTGACGTTACAGGGTTTAGAACCATGCACCATGTGTACTACTATCTATTAACATGCTAACTCTCCTAAAAGCTTAAGCTAACAAGAGATAAGTAGACCTCTTTTTAACACAATATCCACCTTATAACTATGATCATAAAAACATATAACATTGTCTTCGGTGACGCTATTTATCACTTAGAACAAGATTCGTTTGATGTTCTAATTGTTAAACACAAGGAGATAAATATGATTTCTTTTGGAACAATGCTAAGGGACATTGTTGATACTGAGCATCATATGCTGATAAAAGGAGGGTCTTACATCATGAAGCTCACAAATAGGCCTAATCTTTTATTAGCTGCTGTGGTCAGCATCGGTGGTTATTATACACACTCCTTTAAGTTCATATATAAGAGGTGAACCAACAATTATATTTCTTAGATGAATCCCACACACGACAAACAAACTATAGAAAGCGCCGAAACAGGGAAGACCATGCACTATGCACACTACTATCTACAAACATACTAACTCTCCTAATAGCTAAAGCTAATAGGAGATAAGAGACCTCTTTTTAATATGGTCTCCACCTCATAACTATAATCATAACAACATATGTAATGTTGTCTTCGGTGATGCTATTTATCAACTTAGAACAAAATTCACTAGATGTTCTTATTATTAAATAGAAGGGGATAGATATGACTTCTATTGGAACAATGCTAAGGGGCATTGCTGATGTTGAGGCTCACATATTGATAAAAGGTGGGTCCGCTCACAACATGGAGCCCACAAATATGCCTAACTTTTATTAGTTATGGTGTTCAGCACTGCTAGTACCTCTAAGCATTTTTCTTTCTTTTAGTTGTGATTCATATTAAAAACATAAATATATGAGAGTAAAACAAGATTATTATATTCACTTCTTGAAGTTCATATATCGGAGATAGACCAACAATAATATTTATTAGACAAACCCCACACATGACAAGCAAACTATAGAAAGCGCCGTTATTAAAGCCATGCACCATGTGCACTACTTCCTATTAACATACTAACTCTCCTAAAAGTTTAAGCTAACAGTAAATAAGTAAACCTTTTTTTAACACACTATCCACCTCATAACTATAATCATAAAAACATATGTAATGTTGTCTTCCGTGATGCTATTCATTAACTTGGAACTAAGTCACTAGATGTTTTGACTATTCGATAGAAGGAGATAAATATGGTTTATTTTGGAACGATGCTAAAGAGTATTGCTGGTGCTGAGTATCACATACTGATAAAAGGTGGGTTGTCTCACAGCATAGAGCCCACAAATAGGCCTAATGTTTATTAGTTGTGGTGTAACGCCCCGAAATTTATTAAGTGATATTAGTGTAGAAAGTGGTGATTTAGTGTGCCATGATGTGTTTTTAAACTTAATTTGACTATTAGTGGCATTTTTTAAATTAATTTTACTTTTGATTATTATAATGATTTTTAATTACTTCTAATTATTTTTAATTATTATTTTAAATTTTTAGAACAAAATAATTTGTCAAGTACCAATCATGTCTTTTTTCAAAACTATAGGTAGTACATGGTTTCTCTTATTGGCTTTACTTCTCTCACTTTGTTTATTTAAGCTCTCCCTCTCCCTCTTTCTTTTTCACGTTTCTCTCTCTCTCTCTCTCTTGCGTCTCACTCTCTCTCACTGTCTCTCTTACTCTCTCTCCTCCTCTCAAATTTTTGATTCAAAAATCACGCCCAAGCTTCGGTATTCAGTAGATGGAAAGCTCGAGGACTCGATTGGACGACCAAAAATACGATTCAAAGCTCGAATTCAAGATTAGTTTCTATATTTCAAAACTTTTTCAATTTTTTAATTTTTCTTGTATTTTGAAATCTAAGATCATTTAAGCTTAGAAAACCTCTAATCTAAGTTAGAGGAACTTAAAATAACTAGATTTTAAACTTAGTTTGAAGAAAAACAGATTTATATCAAGATTTTTTTTTATTTTTCTATATTTTCATATTTACTCAAAATTTTTGTATAGATCTTGTTTAAATTAGTCTAAAAGTGTTTTATAACGTTTTTCTATCATCTATAGATGTTTTTCTATACCTGGGAATTGAGAAAACAGGTTGAAATGAAGATTTGAGCTCAGGGAAGCCGAGACCGGTGCCTGAAAAATTTTAGAATTTTTCAGTTTAATAGGCCAAACTTCGTGTTCGGCAGGCCGGATTCATGGGTTCGGCAGGCTGGATGCATACAACCGGCAGGTTGGATGCATACAACCTGCAGGTTGAACCTGAAAAAATTTGGCCGACTGGACTTGGTTTTCTGGCAGGCCGAGCTACACAGTCTGACCGGTTGAACCAGGGTGACCGGCAGGCCGACCAAGCATGGTGAAATTTTGTTATTTTTACTCATTTTCACTGTTTTGAACTCCGAAAGAGATTTTAAACCTTCAATATGATTCTGTGGACTTAAATAGCACACTAGGACACCATGAGGTAGGTTAATAATGTGAAATATCCTAAGCTAGAAATTGATGAGCTTAGCTTATGTTCAAGGTCATTTGTGGTTCCATGGAGCTAACGTATAGCAGAGCGGGACTGCGGTACTAAGTCACGATGCAGGATGTTGAGGTAGGACTTCTACCCCTTTCTTTGGTAGCTAGGTTTTAATGAATTTGGCCTTAAAGGATTCTTCCAAAATATATTTTCAATAAATGATATAACATTTTGAATGTTTTCAAAAGAGGGCTTCTGGCCCCAACATAATTTCTTTCAAAATGATCTTTTACAAAATGATTTCCTTCAAAGGGATTTCTTTTGAAATGATTCCATTTAAAATGAATTTCAAGGAACGGTTTAGATGAATTTCTTAACAATATTTATTATTTGTCGCGGAATGAATGCTCATAATGAATCAAATAATGCATGTAATTAAGAACACTCCGTAAATGGGTTTAAATAATAATATAAATGTATATGCAGGCATGATGCCATATCAGAAATCGGGTCGTATAGAGTGCGACCTTGAGGATAGGTCCTGAAACCCAACTGGGCCACTACGATGGTGTTATACATATGGCTTGCCCAGGAAAAGATAATGATATTTTTTCCTGGTCGACCAATATATGGTTTCAGTAAGATTAATTTTTATTTACTTATTTATTTATTTATGTCCATTTTCTAATTACTTTCTCGAATGATGAAATTTTCTTCAAAACTAAATGTTTCAAAATATAGTCCTACTAAGCCTTTCGCTCACATTTTTCTTGTTTTTGAAACCTTCCCCCTCTAGGTGGATACCAGCTTAGGATCGCAGAAGAGTCTACAGCCCGAACTCACGAGCAATGAAGGGTCTTGAGTAGGTTAGTAGTTGTAGTAATTCAAGGCATGTATCATTTAAATTTTATTTTTCATGTTAGTCTGTAACTGTAATCATTTATTGTCGGTACTATGTGTGTGCACACGTTGTGGGCTGGTAGGACCCAGCACGTTCCCTCCTTGCCTTCTTTAATATTTTATTTCATATCATTTCTATCTTATTTATTAAATTATTATAGATGTTTGTTAAAAAAAGGATATAAATTATCACGTTTTTCACAATTAATTAAATTCTTAAACTTATATTTTTATCCAAATTTCTTCTCAATTAACTTAACTAACCTCTCACGTCACCTCCTGTACTTCGGGGTGTGACATGTAGTGCTCAGCACTGGTGGTTCCCCTGGGTATTTCTTTTTCTTTTAGTTGTGATTCATATTAGAAACATAAATATCTGAGAGTAAACAAGGTTATTATAAGCACTTCCTTAAGATCATATGTAGGAGATGGACCAATAATAATACTTATTAGATAAATTCCACACACAACAAATAAACTACAGAAGCGCCGTTACAGGGTTAGAACCATGCACCATGTGCACTACTACCTATTAACATACTAACTCTCCTAAAATCTTAAGCTAACAGGAAATAAGTAGACCTTTTTTTAACATAGTATCTACCTCATAACTATGATCATAAAAACATATGTCACGTTGTCTTTGGTGATGCTATTTATCGACTTAGAAAAAAATTCACTTGATGTTCTAATTATTAAACACAAGGAGATAAAAATGAATTCTTTTGGAACAATGCTGAGGGCATTGTTGGTGCTGAGCATCATATGTTGATAAAAGGTGGGTCTCATGTTATGAAGCCCACAAATAGGCCTAACCTTTAATTAGTCACAGTGTTCGGCACCGATGGTTCCCTAAGCATTTTTCTTTCTTATATGAGAGTAAAATAAAGTTGTTATATACACCCCCTTAAGCTCATATATAAGAGGTGGACCAACAATTATATTTCTTTGATGAATCCCATGCATGACAAACAAATTATAGAAAGCACCGTTATAGGGAAGACCATGCACCATGTGCACTAATCTCTATTAACATACTAATTCTCTTAAAAGCTTAAGTTAACAGGAGATAAGTAAACCTCCTTTTAACACAATATTCACCTCATAACTAAAGGCATATCTAGCAATTCTCCAATTATGATGAAATGAAACATTCATTTTCTCAGTTGAACTATGTGATCTTTTACTCTATACATTGTGGAACCCTAGTATGACGCATGTCATTCTTAAGTGGTCTTATACTATAAGAATAAGTTTGTGATGAAAGTTCCACATATCACATTATTGTGAAAGACAGACCTGCTGGTTCTGCTGTAAGTGCCTCTATATTCTGCTAGCATAGTATATTAGCTTTTCATGATCAGGTTTT
>CAMOHE010025772.1:21880-33609 GCA_946598075.1 Artocarpus hirsutus | reverse complement strand
TAATATTTAATTTAAAATTATTTTGAAAATAGTTTTATTTAATTTTAGAAATATCCTTAAAGTAATAGTTGCTAAATAACTATCTTTATACTTAAAAAGAAAAGTTCAAGGAAATTACTATAGTTATGCTTCAAGAAATAAATGTTATGAGTATATAAAGGATCATGATTTATAAATTATAATTGAGTTAAAAACGTAATAATTATTATTACGTTATTATCATGTTTAAGAAATTATGTATTTTGTTAAGTTACGAAATTAAGTTTTTGAGAAATGATTATTACATCTTTTAAAGCTGTATGTTGAGAATTTATTCTCTGTAAGAAATCATTGTTACTAAATTTGAGAAATAATTATTATTCCCTCTAAGGTTTCATGTCAAGGATTCCACAACAAGAATCTATTTAAAAAAAAAAAATTTATTCCGTAATTTTTGTACTTTATTAATAAGTATGTTTAAAGTTACGATCACGTTAAGTCAAGTGACGGTCACGTAGGTAGGGTCGTCACATATTCTTTCCTTTACGTTTTCGCATTTAGATGATTTATATGTAATTTGCATTCATGTGTATATGATAATCATAATTATGTTTATGAAAAATTCTAACATTTGGCCTCAAAACCTTGTTTTACCTCTTTCATGATTTGTATGAATGGGTTTTTGAGATTTTATTAAAGTTTTTCAAAATACCCAAAACTTTGTTATACATGGAATCATTTTTTGATAATTTTTAATAAAAACTAACATTAGAAATCATAACGAAATTAATTTTCTAACCTTTTGGGTTTTTAAAATGTCAATTTTAGTGCCTAGAAAGTCTAGAAACAACCGGTTCTGCAATTAGACCCATTTGGGTCTTTTCGGGTAAAGAAAACCCAATTTCGCATGAAAAACAAATTTATGGGTCCAAAAATAACATGTCATTTTTGGGGCATTTTTGGACCCAGAAGGACGTATTTTTGGTCTAAAAAACAACATGTCATTTTTCATAGTGAGAAACGACACATCATTTTGTTCACAGAAGTATGCGTTTTTGGGCTAAAAAACAACACGTTGTTTTGTTGTTTTTCATAGTAAAAAGTGACGCGTCGTTTTGCTCAAACAAAACTCGCCAGTCGTTTGTAAAAATAATATGTCGTTTTTGAAAAATGAGGAAAATGTTACATTTTTTAAATTTTTTAAAGTAAATATGAAGTTTTGAATTTAAAGTAAATAACAGTAAAAAGAAAATTTACAAATAAAACATTTTTTTTACTCATAAAAAAAACTGAGTAAATTTTCTATGTACTACTATTTACTATAAATTTTTCAAATCCTACTACTTACTTCAATAGTTTTGAAAAAATAACATATGCTATAATTTTCCCTTATTGCATCAAGCAAATATGAAAACTGCCACCCACGTTCCACATAGCAACCAAAGGATTTAGAGCACAAGAAAACTCGATTGATGCGTATTCGTTTGAATTACATGAATTACAGGAACATGCAAATGCTGAAGGAAAAAAAAAAACAAAAAAACAAAAAGAGAGTGAGAACTATACAAGTTTTTCAACTCCCTAACCTAAAATCAAGTCGCCTAAGCCAAACCGAATGAAGTATCATATGAAATACATCAAATGGTTTAGCTGGCCGATTTACTACAAAATGCCTTTGAACTTTAGACACACCCTCATACAATTCTAAATAATTTTCACTGGAAACCCCTTTCAAGATGTTCTTGATTTCTGGTATCTTTGAAACTGGGATTTCCACTGAAAATTTGCTCCAATTAAGTACATCACTAAACGGTAATGAGTAATTATCAGAGATGATTACTGGGACACACCCTGCATAAATTGCCTCCACCACTCTGGGGCTCGCCACTTCAAACCCACTTGGGCACAAGCAGAACTTGGTTTGGCCCATTATTTTGGTGTAGTTTTTGCCCTTTGGAAGACTCTCATAGACTTGGACTTCCTTGTCTTTGTTTTTCCAATGCTGGAGCAGGATTCTCCTGATGTATCCATGTTCCCGGCCTGCAAAGAAGCCCAAAATTGCACGGTTTTCTGGGACTTGGCCCAAGTTAGGTGGCCCTAGCTTTCCAAAGGGTAAGTTGATTTCAGGGAGTGAGACATCTCTAGATGGTAGAAATCCTTCCGTGGTGTTGGCATTGCAGAGGACCCTAATGAAGTTTTTGAAGAGCTCAGGTCTGCCATCTGAAATTTCTGGTGCCTGGATTTGGGACAAAAAAAAAGTTACAAGATTACAAGCCCGTTTGGGAATACAGTTTGAACCAATGGTTTTAACTTAACACATTGTAGCAATTTAAATTTTATAAAAGAAAATGTTGCTATAAAATTGGTTCGACCTAAAACTTTTTGGATCGAACGTTATGTTCCTAAATGAGCTCCATGTCTTAGAAGGGCAACAAGTGACCTATGAGGCAAGAAGAGGAATATTTATCACAAACTTTTTTTAGTGTATTCCATTATATAGGGGAAACAATACTACCTCAATTGTCCATGAAAAAAAATGCTCAATTACTTGTAGAAAAATAGTAATGACACCCTTCAAATGGCAAGGACTGCCTGTTAACCCTCATAGCTAATGTTGATCCTCTGGTGCTTTCTATATTGCAATTTAGTTTAAATTTCAGACACTGCATGATAAAAAGAAATGGTTTTAACTATAAAAAAAAAAATCAATGACAAAGACCGTTTGTTTTCATTATCCAACCATTAAAATTAGTGATAGAGAGAGATGCACGGTCCTACAATGCTGAAGCCATTTATTTGGTTGGAACCCCAAAAAAAAAAAAATGCATAGTGCATGTAAAGTAATAATTCAGGTCCTACCACTATATCATTGTGTTGCCTTTTAGCTAAACGTCAATTGTAGAAAATCATTTACCGATAGATTCTCTTTGGGGGTAAAGCGATTCATCTAAACTACTTGTAGCTTAGCTATTGTACCATATTAAGACCCACTACTATCACATCATTCATTATTTTGACAAGAATCGGCAGTAGAAAGCTTTTGACAGCCCACAGAGAGAGATTCCTCACTCACAAGCTAAGGAGAGCATTTTTCACACAACAATGAAGCACATGAGTATGAGCATTGTTATAGAACGCAACAAGGCAGCTGCTCTTCCTTTACTCACTTTGGGGCGGGCCCTACCTGTGGGTGGGTCAGCTACCCATCTAGCCAAAAAAGATTATTTAATGAGTTTGCCTAATTAAAATACAGGTTTTTAAGATAAGACTTGAAAAAAATAAAAAACTATTAATGGGTCTTCGTTTTTCACTTGTCAAATTTATATCATTGTTTTTCACTTTTTTATTTTAATATAATTTAAGGGTGTTCATCAATTAATTTTATTCTAATTTTCAATCGTTTGGTTTTTGACCAACACGATCGGTTTTGAGAAATGATTACCGAGCACCGACCATTTGTAAGATCGGTCGGTTTTTAACCTATAATGGTCGGCTTGTGATGGTCAGTTTTAGAGCCGGACTATAGATAGTAACCATACACAAAATGTTCACTACCTGAAGGAGATCCTACCAAGACGGACCCAATTAAGAAAACAACAAGAACTTACTCACCCAATCATGACAAGAAACCATAAAATGGTCAGCTCCGTTGCTTCTGTTCCAGAAGGGATACTTGTTGGCCACAACGCCAATGTAGTCATTCACAAGTCTATATAGGCGGTCACGATTGTAGTCAGCTTTGGACAAAATTGGCTTGTAAACATAGTGAACGACATTTGCTACGCTAAACGGCAAGAAAAATGCATGTGCCTCGTCAGGATTTCTAGCCTTGAAGGGGCTCTTATCACTCTCTACTTCGTCCATGAATTGCCCCTCAATGGCATATATGTTGTTCAATGGCCCTGTGTGGAAAATTGGGTTTTCTCCTTCCTTGTAGCTCCACACTTTGAATCTCTTCACCATCTCTATGTGACTCCTGATTTTGCACCCAAAAAATTTTTTGAAAATTAAAAAGAATAAGAACAAGAACAGAAAGAGTGTAATTTGCAAGTAAAGTATCGATGAACTTTTGTGCCGTGTACGGCAAAAAAAGGTATACTTCTCTTTTTCTTCTTTATTTTTTTTAGATATGTCAGGAAGTACGTGACAAAAGTCGGTCCTAAGTATTTTTTTTAAAATAAAAAATAAAAATTACAGCTAATGGTTTTCCTCTTCTTTATAGATTAACAAATCAAAGTAAGCATTTTCCTAAACAGTAAAATGTTAGTCCACACATCTCAAATCACGTAAATAGAAGAACATATAATACTGAATTTTAGGTTTTTTTTTTTTTTTTATTTTTTTGGGAGTGGCTAGTTATAGCTTTCAAGGGGTTAAAATTTCAAATGACTAGACAGCCTTGCTTGCATAATGAGGCTGATTCTCAATACCGAAATTTCTTTTTCCTTCTCTCCTTTTTTTCATTTTCAAACAAGCTTACACATTTCTTCTTTGCGTTAAATAGTTGAGAAGAAAAGTAAAAGGATTGAGATTGTACTTACTGATGAAAAGCATATGCATTCTTGTAAACTGACCCTCTTGGGACATAACTCTCCTTCTTCTCCGACTTGAAACTCTTCGAAACAATCGCTTCGCGAATGGCCGCTCTAGCCTTGGCCAAATCTTGCTCAATTCTATCAGAACTCCTCTTCTTCTGCTCAACAAGTTCACAAGATTTTGTATTAGCCAAAACATTGACCAAAAACCAATGTATAAAAATAATAATAATTGAAATAAAACCGATGTCGACGACGACGACGACAACAACCACCTGCCAATGCTTCTTACCTTTTTAACAACTGCAATGTGATTAGTACTTGAATTGGCAGAAGTTGAAAGAAAAGAATCCAAAGGAACTTGGGGTAATTGAGGGGTTGTGTGGTTGGTACTTGTAACATTATTGCTTAGAGAAGTATTAGTAGTAATATTAGTATCACTAACATTTGTGCTGCTAAATGAAGACCAAGAGGGGATTATTAGCTGGTTTTGGTTCAAGGGTGCGTAATGAAAAAGAAAGAGAAGAAGGAGAATTGAAGTTGCGAGCGTTAGCAAAGTTGTGGAGCAGCTGAAGGCTGAAACCATGGTTTGAGAATCAATTCTTTTTCCTCTTTGTTAACGTACAAAATAAAAACCAAGAAGATCATCACATGTGGAGATATATATACACACACACACACGTATATATATACATATAAGTGGGAAAATTCACTACATTTTGCCCATTCTGATGCATAATATATAGTAAAGTTTTGACTATATAACAAAAGAGTCGTACGAATTTGACAGCTTAGATCCTGTTTTTTTCTTTTGAAGTAATCTAGAATAATAAATATGCTAATCTTGTTGGATATATCAAAAGATACAAGTGCATATGTAAGTTTTAGCCATGAATTTTATAAAGTATAAAGTACATTAACTTGGATTTTGAAAACCTGTCTCATTTTTATGAATTTTTTTCTAATTTAAAATGGAACTTTTTAGTTTTTAATCTATTTTCTGGGTGTTTCAGGGTAAAGGTTAAGTGCCCATTTAAGATTATAATACACAAAGTTGGAGGGATCTCTTGGATCGCAAACTTCTTGAATGTAGTGCTTTTTTGATTGAACTGCAAGCAATATGATGCTAAAATCCGAGCAGCATTGAAGAAACCACATGATGTTTGAATTAAACAAAATTTCATGGATGCCTTGGAAAGTATTGGAGCTGGGTTTTTACGTTTTCAGCTACTTAATTGGCTATGAAAGTACTACTAGCAGATGATAAATAAGGGTGTAATCTTTACCCTTGAATAATACATAATATTTTTTTAAGGTAAGTAATACATAATTATTGCAACTATATGTAAGCACAAAATTTTGGCATAATCCTATTAGTGCAATATCTCAACTGCTATTTGGAATAGAAAGTGATAGACATTATTTATCTTTTTCAAGTGGTAAACCATTTTTGCATCTTCTAAACTTAGTGAAAAATTCAATTGAAATTACGTTGTAGTCAGCCTTTTTTTCTAGTCGTACCGTACAGGCAATTTATTAAACGTTGAATGATAGTAAATCAATTTAAACTAGTTGTTTATGTTAATTGTGATCCAACAATTAAAGAAAACAATAGTCTACATCTTTTTTGGAAAGGAAGTTGCTCTCATTTCACAGTGTAGAATTAGACTTTTCAAGAAGAATTTTGGAAACTACTAGCGGAACAAGGGTTTTTCTCGTAAGCTCTCTCACTCTACATCCTTCAGTCCTAGTTCCACCAGAGCCCCTATTCTCGGGCTCAGCTCATAAACCCTACCTGATATGTTGTACCGTTCTTATTAAGAACTCGAAGTCGTTTTTACCATAATTTAACGTATGAAAATGCATTGCACAATGCAATTGAAATTGACCTAATTATACAATAGGTGGGTTGGGAAGCTTCATTATGAAAGACTCCATAGTGACATGAGATAAAACTTGCAGACTTTGACAATGATTAGTAAAAACCATGCCCTGCCCTCTCCCAAGAGAAAGAGATCCAATGTCCATATTCATGGGATCTGGGCAAGTTTAGTAAACAAATTCATATTGAGAGATTCCCAACTTCCAAAAAAATTTTATTCTTTTTTTTTTTTTTTTTGGGTACTCTATATTTGCTTGGGAATCCAACAACTTGCTCTTTAAGCTATCAAGCATTTATTCTACTAAGCCCAAAACGCAAAGGCTTGGGGTAGCCTTGTAATATGAATTTGGACAGCATTTCCCCTTTTTTTCACTCTAGGGGGAGCATATCCTTTTCTGAATGCAAAACTTTTTCAAAAAATAAAGTGTTTAGGAAAGCGATTAGAGTTAAAAATATTAATTTAAAAACTGTAGCATGGAAAGCTTTATACTGTAACAACTTTTGGTTTTTACTATAGCTGTTGAGAGCTTTACACTATTTGTTAAACAGTTCGAATTGAGATGTCAAACGACGGCTAAATTTTGAGAGCTATGGGCAGTACAAAATTTATGAAGAAGGTCAATCATATTCAAATATAATCAAAACTATGTGCATGTGGATAGTGATGAACTTTGACTATCATTGCCCAAATTCTAAGAAGGAAAAAAATGAAAATAGTCGTTGCTTCAAATAATGATTAGGGAGAATTAGAGGTGACTAGTATTATTTTCGAAAGAACAAAAACAGATGCAGCAAGTTTTTTTTTAATAAATAAATAGCGGTTAATTCGAGATTTATAAATTCTATACTTACCTTATGATTAAATTTGATAAATCTGATGTCTACCATGTAAATTATGTATTTATCCTATAAATAAATCTGGTAAATCTGAAATTCAATCCATGACAGAGTTTGATAAATCTAAGCTAAAATCTCATATTAGCCCTATAATCAAATTTGTTAAGTCTGAAATTTACCAATTTTACATCATAAAACTCTAAATTATATAATTTTTTGTCAATATTTACGAAATTTAGTTAATAAGCCAAAAAGTGTTCAGGCACGACAAATAACAAATTTTAGGAGTAGAACCAGTGCCTACTACTTGGAGACCCTTTATAAAGGAGCTCCCACATCTATCACTTAAAACGAATTAATACAAAAAGTTTAAGAGTAAACAAATAAATAACCATAACAAGCAAAATAGTTCAACTTTTTATTCAAATTTTCAATACTTCCTGCCTAAAACACTAGGCAAAACAACGTGATTGCAGCCTTTTAGGCTACTTTTAAGATGCAACACAGTTTACAACAAAATATACTTAACCAGTAAATAATTCAAGTGCTCGTCTAGAAATATGAATCAAACACACAAGCCAAATTATTTAATGGTAACATAAATTACATGTTTCTCATACACCCAATTTTGCTGCGCCAATCTAGAATTACAATTGTGGCACCATAATGTGCCAAAGCCCCTAAAACCACAAAGACGTGGAAGATCTGATGGCTATGCCCTGCCAAGTCAAACCAACCAGGCTTAAATCTCTCCGGAACCCTACTTACATAAAAGGCGGTCCCGGTCAAGTAGAAGAAGGCCATGGCCAACTCATAAGAGAGGATTAGATTTCTCCTCGGATTGTCCCAATTAACAATAAGAGCATGAATTGTAGGAACGATGCCGAACAACCCCATGGTTGAGAAGAGTAGAGCTCGTAGCCCCCGGTATTTGCCCTCCGAGAGCTTCGGGGAGAGCAGCGTGAGGATGGTGAAAGTTCCCATGAGTGTGATCCCCCCAAGGTAGCCATAGTGCCAATTTGAGTCACAATGGAAGATGTAGTAGATTGGAGGGAAAAATGAGGTGATGATCATTGTGGTGATCCCAACATAGTCTATTCTAAGCAAGAGAATGTTTAGTGAGTGGGAGTGGCATGAAAACAGGTGGCAAATACTGCTTGAGAGGAGGCAGAACATGGATCCTCCCAAGAAGACAAAGAATGGCCATTGTTCTATAGTGTCTTGATTGTTAAATATTGAAGTCCTTTCCATTCCTGGAGATGTTATTTGCTTCAAATCTACCAGTTTTGTTGTCCCCTGCAAAATGCAAATGTACTCATAGTCCTAAGTTTATTTTCTTAAATCCACCAAAATGAAGAATAAGATAACACATTTAAATTCTTTTCGTATCCCGCAAATCTTACGAGCCCGCTTATCAGGCTCAAGTTCGAAATTAGAGAATAGAGAGTATCATTGAGAGCATCTCCAATGCAATGTTAAATTTTAACATGTAAGTAGGAAAATCACTACACAATGCAATGTTATTCTTAGTACTAAATTTGGCATGTGCTATGCTTGAAGACAAATTTAACACCAAGTGTTTTTATTTTTCAAATTAAGTCATCAAAACATTAGAATTTTAAATATTTTGACATTAAAAGTTTACTTTTACGACTTACAAAGCATAATGATTATGACAAAAAGTAGAAATAGTATTTAGAATAGTATTATTCTTTAAAGACTATATAAAATGTCTTTTGCACATTTTTTATGTCAAATATAGCATATGCATAGAGATGTTCTGAGAAATATAAAACTTGGAAGTCACAATTGTTTATTAGGTAGCAACCCTAAAGAATTGAACTCGATGCCTTTCAGGAGCAATCTATAGGCTTACCCCTCAACTAGTACATAGGGATTAAGATGAGAGCAGAGTAATAGTAAAGAGAAGAAATTTTGACAATGAGAAAGTGGACTTACAACTGAGAAATCTTTGAAATTGTTGGAAACATTTGCGTCTGCACTAATAGGTAGAGACCTGCACTAGTCAAATAAGATGTCAATTCATATCACCATGTTGCTATTTGCCTAAAAAAAAGTATTAGGAGGTTTTAGAATGCCAATCATGAAAAACTACTATATGGAGTTTCTAAGAGTCCCTTTGGCTCATTGGTTCATCTGGTTTGAACCGATGAGTTAGTTCAAACTAGTATTTGACGATTTTTTTTTTTTTTTTTGAGGCTTTGGTCAAACTATTGATTTGATATTTTGAACCAAAATACCTCCAAATTCCAAATCTACATCCCATTCTTTTCAAACGGTTTAAATAAACACGTTTTGAACCAACGAGACAAAAAGGACCCTATTATCATATTTTTCTAGATGATTAAAACAAAGCACATGAAACAAGATGGAGTTTTATCTAAAACTCTTTGCATACTTAATTGAACTACAAATCTCACGCAATTGGGCTTCTTTCCTTGAGAAAGTTAAGGTTTGGTGGTTGAAGGTTGGTTATCTAGCAAATTGAAAAAGGAGTTTAGCCCTCAAAAGAGGGAAGTGCCTAAAAGGCAATGCCTCCACAAAGTCATGCGCAATCTCACCATTTTCCTTACATGGTTGCTGTGATGAAGGTACAAAAAATTGAATGCAAAATATAGTAGTGTAACTCTGAATTCTATATTTTCTCCTACTCTATTATTGTGCTTGTCTCTTTGAAAAAGGATACAAATGAGGGAAAAATAAAAGAAATATTCTAATTTTCCCAAACAAAGAAGAAAAAAAAGGAACCACTCAAAACAACCTGGCAAAAAGACCAAGGAGATCCGCTACATGAGGCACTTCCAAAAAATTCGCCATAGTCAACCCCAGAAACAGAAGGAAACCAATCAAATGCCTGAAAAAAAAAAAGAGGAAAAAAGAAAAAATTCCCAAATCAGGTGAAACAAAACCCAAAAATAAAATAACCCCATTAATTAAATGCAAAAGTACTCTCACTTTCATCAATCAAATATGAACCAACAGTCACAATATCCAAAAGAAAAAAAAACTGCAAACTAAAAAAAAGTAAATATTTCTTACGTACGTCCAAACATTGAGAGTTTCATTGTGCCAACGCAGAAGGCTAAAGAAGGCTTCTTTAAGAGGCCAATTAGCTCTGTAATAATTCAATATGAACTCATTGTCCTTCATGTACTCCGGCAGCTCCCGAAACGACACCAAGCCGTGCCGTTTCGGCTTCTGTCGGCTCTGAGAATCGTTCTTCGTCTCCTTCTTTGCGTCAGAAGAAATTAGGAAGGAAGATTTTTGGTGGGTTTGATCCATTTCTTTGATTCCTTTTCTCTTACAAGTTGTCGTTCCTCCACAGAAACTCATCGTGGAAGAAGAAGAAGGTGTTGATACGACGGCGTTTTTCAAGAGCTGGTTAATGTCGTATGGACATGGAATTTTTAAGATGAGCAGATGCTATTTAGTGCAGATTGGATACCGCACAACTGCACCAACTGTGACATTTAAAGACATGGCGGGGAGTTTGGGCAACATTTACATGCATGCAATTTTTGTTAAAAAAAAAAAAGTTTTTTATTTATATAATTTGACACATCTGTCCTGAACTTTTCATGATTAATGACAAGCTATTACTTTGACTTATCCATCAAATTTAGTAAATAGGGGGTTTGAAAAATAAGTTGAAACCGAAAGTTGTAATTAAAAATACTGTAATATGCGTAAGAAAATATGGTTGAAATAGTGGTCGGAAATGTAAACTACTCTTCTAACAAGACAGCCGACCGGGGCATTTTAAAAACTAACTTTTTTAAAAAAATTTATTTGATTAATGACCTTTTTTTTTAGCATAAAAAAACTAGCTTTTTGGGTATCAAAACAGTTTCAGTTTTTTTTGTTTCCACCCTGGTTATGTTCCTCTCTTCGATACAGTCATTTTTCTCTTTTCTCTGAAAAAAACTGAAGCAGTTTTGATACTCAAAAAAAACCTTTTTTTTAATGTAAAAAAAAAGAAATCATTTACTTAATTTCAAATTTTCTTAAACCTTTTTTTCAAATTTTGCCCAGCCGACCCGAACAGCCTATACAAGTGTTACACAATACCCTCAAATCAATAACGAGGATTAAAATTCCCCATATATCTAAAGCTCATTTGAAGGAAGAAACTCATTTTAGATGATATTTTGAGGCCGTCATGTTACATGTATTTGGGCCAAAATTGACATCATTCATTAAGTTTGGGGCACCATATAATATTTTTATTAAATAGAGTTATCACAATCATGATTGAGGACGAAAAGAATTTCATTCAATTAAAACAATTTTTATCACAATCATAAAGAATTTCATTAAGTTTGCTAATTGACCTAATGTTTAGAGGACGAAAGAGCTAAAAAAATTCTTTTTATTTATAATTATTCTCTTTTTTTTTCCTTTTTTTTTTGTTGGGTTTTTAATTAGTTTATCAATCATCGTCTTCGGCTTGTCAATATGAAAAGTTATAAGAAGAT
>CAMOHE010025772.1:0-16602 GCA_946598075.1 Artocarpus hirsutus | reverse complement strand
TCACCACTTTGGTATTGCGTGGGGTTTTGTTTTGTGTACGGGTCACAGGCTCATTACTTCAGAGATTTATTACCATAGTACAAAGAATCCCAAAAAAAAAATTAAATAATAAAAAAAACAGAGAGAGATTATTAACCATGCTGCTCGTGGCATGGGCACAAATTTTTTTTTTTTCTTTTTTGTGACTAGCGATGTATGAGTTACTTCATGAAATTAGCATTCAATAAGTGTGTGATTAACCAAATTCATATGATAATTATTAAAGAAGATGATCATTAGCCAATAATGATGCACAATTAACACTATATAAGTCTCTATATTCTTTTTTTTTTTTTTTTTTTGCTTTGTCTTATAAGTCTTTATTTGTATGTAGAGTATAAGATGATATATTATGGGCATAACTAAATTTTACCTACCAAATAAGGTGGTAATTATAATGTCACGAAACCCACATTCAAATATTTGCTTCACCGAACATAACTTCATATATACGTTGGTCTTGTATACATGAACAAAGAAGATGATAATATTTTGTTCTCTGTTAAGGTACACTTATTGCCCACTATTACACGTGGACACTATTGGCAGCACATGTTAACATGGATTTTTTTTTTTTTTCAATTCCACATCGAAAATCTAAACCTTAACATTGAAAATAATAGTTAACGCAATAATGTACTTGTAACTACTTAATTGAATGCGTTCGTTAATTAAAAGAGCTTGAGAGTTATTTTTTTATTTATTTATTAATGTATTTAAAATGGCTGTAATTGCGTTGAGAAAACTTTATTATAGAATGCCCCTCAAATGATATCGCTTATTGAAAATGTCATTTTTTTACTTTTTAAAACGGTCTATTTTTTAATTATTTTTTTTAATTGGATTTATAATTTTACATATTTATTCGATCTATCTCATATTCTTTTTTTTTTTTTCAATTTCTTTCCCTCTCCTTCCTAGATCTCAGTCAGGAATTCTAGCGGCGCTTCCAGACTCCGATCGTTGCTCATAGGTCTTGTGCCAAAAAGACTCAATCTCTCTTACGCTCTCTTCGGCATCTCTCTTATCTCCGGTAACGAGTTTTGCGATGAGCCAAGGAGATCTACAATGGCAAATCATTATTGTCGATGAGATGCCGGCGAGTTGTAGCACGATCTAGTCTGATTGCAGAACTTGAACATTTTCACCATTTCGTTTTAATGGTTACTATGGATGTTTAATTTTAATTGGAAATTGAATGATTGATTAGAAATTTGGATAAATTTTTGCAAAGGCTTTGTAAAGGGGAGGAGGAGGAGGATCGGCGAGATTGATTAGGACTTCGAGACACCACGAGGAAGAGGAGGTTCATGAGCCGTCATCGTTGTCATCGAGTTTGAAGGCCAACAAGTTGGACATGATCATGGTAATGTTTCCTCGACAATTCTTTTTCTTTCTTTTTTTATTATTTATGCATAAGTTTGTGCCTTTTGGTTTTTCAGCTTCTAGTTTATTTCTTTATATTTTTTCTAGACTAGAGCTTCTGTTAAAACCTCTCAATTTGATACATACTTTAAACATGATCATCTTTAACTAATTGCAAAGATGGAGACAGTAAGCAGGGAAATTTTGAAAAAAGGAGTTAAGAAAATTTGAAATTTGATGAATGATCTCTTTTTTTTTGCATTAAAAAAAGGTTTTTTTTTTTTGCACCGAAACTGAGAAAAGAGAAAAATGACTGTATCGAAGAAAGGAATCTAACCATGATAAAAACAAAAAAAAAACTGAAACTGTTTTGATGTCCAAAAAGCTAGTTTTGTGATGCCTAAAAATAAAAAAAATAAAAATAAAAAAAAAAAGGATGACTTTTGCCCAAAAAATTTTTTGGGCGGACTAGTTGTCCAACTGCCCCAAGCAAGCATACTAGAGAGATAGAACTCATGCAGACATCAAAGATTACTGTTTCAGAAGAAAAGCAAGCAAAGGGAGCTCTTCTAGTTTCAATTATTGATTTGAGTTGTTATATGAAGATTTTGTGTCTTTTTTAGTTTTTTGGTCTAATTATTGGTATATATAGGATTGATTATTGCTTGATTTATTTTTTTTTTATTTAGAACCTAGCAGGTTTTGCGACGAAATCTGGCAAGTTTTGGGATAGAATATGGCGGTTTGGTGACTTTTTGGACAAATTACGGAGGGTTCTATGTTGGAACCTAGTAGGTTCTCAAGTTAAGGGACGGAACTCAACAAGTTTCGAGATAGAATTCGGTATGTTTAAAAAAAATATGTTGAAATTTGGTAGGTTTTAGGTTGGAATCTAGTAAGTTACAATCCGACACCCGCGTCACAATTGGAGGTGGTTAACACTTCTTTGTTTTAAAAAAAATTAAGTTGGAATATGGTAGGTTCCAAATTAGGACCTAGAAGGTTACAATCTGGCCCCAGCTCCGGCAACTAGAGGTGAGTCCCAATAGGTTCCATGGCAAAACCTAGTGGATTCCCGAAAAGCAATGAATCAAATAGAAATTACGTATATCAAATTTCAACAAGAGGAAAACAAAAAGGCGTACAATTTTTGGAACATACAAATTACATATTCATATTAACTCAAATATAAAATTTATGACCCACACGAATATAATTTTACGTACTAACATGATAGTTGAAAAATCAGGTCATGACACATGATAAAAGGAAATTGCTTGAAATTTCCTCCAAAACTATAAAGGAAACTCAATGAAGGATTCTTGAATGGAAACTTCTGCTCTGGCTGGAGTAAAATTTTTACCGTTACTGATGTAGTACATGATCATAATTGTAAAATCTTGATAAGATATACAAAATCCACGGATATAGTTGCAATGAGTATATGCAGAAGCAATGTAGTTGCTAACCTAAAGTAGTAAAATTGCACATGGCCACAAGAAAATTGTAAAGTATGGTTTGAAAATCATGAAGACTGAACTCTCTCCCTCCATTAGGGTTTCATTGCTTTCTTTTCTCTCTCTAGGTGTGCTGTCTTTTGGTGGTTCTTAAGGCCAGAGTCTGGCATCATCTCATGGTTAGCCTCTAGAATTCCGGCCCCACGGGTGGTTACCAGGATGGCGTAAGGGAGACGGTGTGAGGTGGCTATTTCACAGTTAGGGGAAGGTGGCATTTCAGGGCTGATGCGGTGGGTTTCATTAGCGGGCAGCACTGTTGGTCTAGTGGCAACTACCGAAGGCCCGCAAACCTATGGCACTGGTGCTAAAGTGGCTAAGCTGCGGTCGGAGGAGGTTAAGGGGCACCTTTCCTCTCTGCGGTAGAGACTCAAGTTTCTCAGCTTCTAGAGACTCTTACGTTTTCAGCGTCTGCTGATCCATGGAAGCAATGGTCCTCTTGGCTGGCAAGGAAGAGCAGGAATGGATGGTTCTCTCTCACCAGAGGTCCATGTCCTCTCTGATTTTTTTTTTTCGGCTCATGGATGCTACAGCTCCTCTACCCCTCCTTGGCGGTGGCCAACCCGTCCTCGGTTTGTTTTCCAGCGCCAATTGGAACCTTCCTTTTTGGTTTTCAGTTTTGGTTATGTGAAACTATGACCTTTTCACTAGTTAGGTCTAGTGTGCTTTTTTTTTTTTTTTGGCTGTAATTTTGGAGACAATTTTCCCACCTTCCAGTGTTGTTTGTTTTTCTAACCTGTGTATTGTAGTTTATGTGATTGACCTTGTGATTATAGTCTCTCGATTTTGAAGATCGAAGTCGACCATCGTCAATAATGGGTGTATTTAAAAGAGCCTTTTGTATGTTTGTTTTACTCTAATTTAGAATACAATTATCATTTTATTCTAAAAGAAAAAATGAAGACATCTTAAAATCTATGATATTACTTGTAAAAGAAACAACAAAATGAGAGATCCACGAACACAAAGCAAAATGTATAACCTAAAAAATCCCTAATCAAATTCCTGGCACAATAGTCAATTGGCGCTTGTCCAGTTGGTAAGAATAGGGAGATTTTAGATTGAAATTATAGAAACAAGTAGCATTGTATAAGAAAATCTCTGGCACAATAAGCAATTCTAAATTACCAATTACAAATAGCGGAAAAAAAAATATCAATCACCTATTTCCGTGTCTTTTATTTTTAGGGGAAGAATACATTGCAAGGATAGGATTCTTTTTTTTTTTTTTAATATGTAGTAGGCAATAAGCATTTTGGCCAACTTTGTATTGGTTTGTGTTGCTCCATAGTCATTCCTGCGAAGAATCCAATTGAGTACTTTCAACAGGCAGGCAAAGAAGTAATAACGCATTTATATCTCTGCAAGAACAAAGTCCTGCTTTATCGGAGAAGGAATGATAGGGGGCGTTTTGATGAATAGTCCGGCCAAAATTTTTTTTTGGCAAATGACCTCTTTTTTTTTTTTTTTGGTTTTTTGCAATCAAAAAATTAGTTTTTTGGGCATCAAAACAGTTCCAGTTTTTTTTGTTTTTACCGTAGTTGGATTCCTCTCTTCGATACAGTTATTTTTCTTTTTTCTCTGAAAAAAGTTGGGGCAGTTTCGGTGCTCAGAAAAAAACCTTTTTTTAATGCAAAAAAAAAAGAGGTCATTCCTTAATTTCAAATTTTCTTAACTCCTTTTTTCAAATTTCCCCGAATGATACCTGCTTTGTCGTTTAGTGTTTTTTTTTTCCTTGTTGTTTTCGTACAAGATGTTTAACAGAGTAGTTAAAATAATTGTTTAGAACTGTTTTTATTATAATATGTGAAAACTTTACATTGTAATGATTTTTTTATTATTATTATAACATGTAAAAACTTTACACTATTTATAACTAAGAAAATCTAAACTCACTTAGCAAACACCACTTTAGTTTATGCGTACCACTTGTTAAAATTGGCTTATAATACAACAAGTTTTTTTTTTTGGCAATGCAGCTGAAATTAAACAAGTAAAGACAAATTTACTACCACTTGTCCTGCCTTAATTAATAAATTATAATCAATCAACCAAATAATTCACCATCGCTTGGAAAAAGTTTTTAGGAGGGTTTAAGTGGGGTTTGGTATAGTAGTCATTATCACAACTCTCAAGCATCAATTAAAAACACCAATTGTACAATTGTCACAAAGATATCTAATCTTGTTTTTGATAATTTGGTCAAAAAAAAGATTTGACGCCTTGATGTAGAATGCTATTAACACCCACATGGATGATAAATTAATTATGATAATGATCTTTGTCGTATAGTGGATTAAGTTCAATGCAAATTAAACAAGCTGGGACTTGAGAGAACCAAGGAATATTCAGTTTGAAAAGAATATGCCCTTTTCAAGAAAATTGTATATACTTTACTGGGTTTCTTTTTTAATTATGAATTTGTGAAAAAAAAAAAAAGGAAAAGTAAAAAGGTGAACACAAAATAAATTGTTGCTTACTTTGGTGCTGACAAAAAAAAAGTTATGATTTTTTTTTTTTTTTTTTTTTTTTTTGCTCATTTAAAGTAGTTATGAAAATTCCAATCCACTTATATAGGTTTGGGGAGATCAGCTGTTTTACTTCTTTTTCTTTTTTTCTTTTTTTTTTTTGGTTGGGCCTGTTTGTTGGGAAACCCCTTTTTTAGCACGAAGAGACGGATGGCCAACCATTGAGACATGGCTGATGACCACAATTTGCATTAAGGCTAGACGAGCACGACACTTCACATGATTCGTTGCCTTTGAAATGACATTTTGTTGCCATGGATTAAGGAGTACGAGCTGGTTGTTTGCTTAAAAACAGGCCCTTTTGAACAAAAAAAAAAAAAAAAGATTACAGGTAGTTTCTTAGGTGTCGAAGCTCAACAAAATTATATTTTTCTTTTTTCCTTGAGCAAAAAAAAAAAAAAAATCCCAATATTCGAGGGTCTAATGTGAATTCTTTGACATTTGTTTGTTCTTTTTATTTATTTTTTTTATTTTTTTTTCTTTTTTTGTAAAGGAATATATATAGACCATTTTGAGAAGTTCTCCAAGTTTGTTTTCCATGTGTCTGTTATCTCTACTTGTAGACAAAGGTTGGCTGGCTTTACCTAAAATCCCCACAATTTTTTTTTTATATATATATTTTCTCTTGTAAGGTTGTTTTTTCCTGAAAGTTTGCCTGGATTTGCTAAATTGTCTGTGAAGTCAACAGACTTTTACCTCCACGTTAGAACTTTTCCATCAAAGAGTGTTTGACCTCTCCGATGGTGACTCGTACATGTGACCTAAAGGAAAGTCCAAATGTTTGCTTCAACAAGTTTTTCTAAAAGCTTTGCTAAACTTTTTTTTTTTTTTTTTTGAGGGAAAAAAAATCAGGGAGTTTAGGAAAAGAGTTCAAAGAGATTGAACTATACATTATTGTATGTGAAAGCTTTGAATCAGGGATGACAATTTGGATTGTGTTCGTGTCCATTTAAATTTTTGTATCAAGTTTAACACAACTTACATGTCATCTGTTTATCTAATTGGTCGCTCAAATTCGTATTGTCGCAATTAATATAAGCAATATAATTGCTACTTTACTTACTTAATCTGCTTGTATATATATACATATATATATATATTACTTGTGAATTTAGACTATAAATATTGTTCTTTTATTTCATTTGAAGTAACTTTGTAAAATATTTTTTGAAACATTATATATTTGATTTTTTTTATTTTTAATAACAAATTAGAAAAATCGGGTTAATTTCGTGTAATCGTGTCACCGGGTTAAATCGATTTCGAGTTATATTCTCGTGTCAAACCCAAATTGCCACCTACTTTAATATTATATTATAGCATATGAAAACTTTACACAATTTGAATTCAAACTACTCTTCCAAGCACCTAATAAACAACTTTGTGGACTTGGCTTAATATAAAGTGCCATGTGATAAACGGAATCGATTAAGTGATTTTTGAACTATTTGGCCCCATTGAGTATTGTCAGAGTTCAGCATTTATGCCTAATCAAAAAGCAGTTGAAGTAGCTCTAGACTGGAGGCGTTAGAGCCCTACAAAGGGAGTGATCTTATTGAAAGAGTTGCAATCAAAGCTTAACAGCCTGTAAATACGATCCCCCATTCCCCCATTCATATTTGAAATGTCAATTTCACAACCAACTACCAGAAAATATAAAAGAGACAACCACAAAATATAAGAGAGAGAAATTTCATTCACTAGTACATCTAAATCATGTACACCTTGTCTTTTACATCCGAGATGACAAGTTTGATGCAATCTTAACATACCTTTTTATTCATTTAATTTATGGCCAAAGGCCAGCAAAAGAAACAAGGGTTTACTCTTCAAGGTAAGGGAAAAAAATATATTGAGGTTTGATGAGGAACTTCCACATCCACAAACAGGATCCAAAAAAGCAACATGGTTCGAACATGACGAAAATTCTAGGGAAGCTTTGACAAAGGTAACTTTCTAGTTTTTGAGAACTCCTAGTTTCTCCAAGGAAGCCCGAACATCGGCACTGCTGCAATCTTCGGTATTCTGCACAATGTTGGGGCTGTCAGATGGCATGACATCTGAGAGAGGGTAATTTCTGTTGCCATGAATTTGATTGATTGCATTGCTACAAACTCCCTTTAATATTACACTCTTGTGTGTCCCGCCTAACAATCCTTCATAGTCCGTGTCCCCACATTCGCCAACGAAAACCACCATTTTCGACAACTCCACGCCCCATCGAACATATAGATACCTGAAATATGTATTCAGTCATTGACTTGAAAAAAAAAATATTGAAGAATGAGTGAAAACTTAGTTTACAGAGTTTAACTGTTAAGTACGGTAACGACTATGGCGTACTATCTGTCATCCATGGATGGAAGTTTATTCTTTGATGAGGGTCGATGGATGTTAGTTCATTCACGGTTTCCTCCTTTTCTTTTTTAATCCTAACGAGTTTCTTTCTCTTCCCAAAATATGGAGGGAAAATAAAAGATGAAGTTGCAACAGCAACCAAAGTCACTAGGAGTTCGTCAAGCAAATTTGTTTAATTACTTAGATGCTAATCCGCATGACCTTAAATTCTTAACATGACTAAACATAAGAATCCTACCTGAGGGCTTGAGAACGAGAAGCCAATACTGGAATTACATTGAGCCTGGCCCCATTTTGACAATAAATAACATGGCAACGTAAAGCCTGAATTCTCAGCAACTTCCGCAGCTCCTTAACTGGAGGAATCTGCAAAAACAAGACAAACAAAATTGAAATATAGAGAAGGAAAAAGAAGAGATTTATACCATGAACGTGCAAGAGCATTGCTTAGCTAAACGAGTAGATAAAGTAGCTCTCAAAGCTAAACGAGTAGATAAAGTAGCTCTCAAAAATAAAGGATATCACCATTCTGTACAAAAGTTTCTGACAACCAAAAGGTGAGGAATGATTACCCTTCCTGGCTTTTGTACTTTGAAAGTATAACAATAATCGGTTGAAAGTTGTTCAGCAGCAACAACAATTGGTTCCTCATTTCCAGACTTCTTATCAGCTACCGAAGCCGCCCAACGAACCAAAGTCTTCCTCAACCCTTCTCCACCCCAACGGTACTCAATATGCGAGTGGTAATAAAAGTCAACCACAACTGGACTATCCTCTGAATTAGAAGAGTAGTATAGATCACTGCCACTGTTGCAGATAAAAGCATCAAAATCAGTTGGGCTTAAGCCCCCTGAGACCAGAAATGAGCATATCTCAGAAATGGTCAAGGATGTTGACAATATGAACCCCACAGAGCCTTCACTCCTTTCCTTTTCTGTGGCTTCAAGTATCTTTCTAGTTGTTTCAAGAAGATCCGTACTGCAATCACTGTCCACAGCAACAACAATGAGAAACTTCCTCCTGCGCAGAGCTGGAAACTTACCCAAGCTGTTTTGGTCTGCTTTCTCTGTTGCCCCTGCCTTACCGGTATCCTTTGAAATGCCCTGTGACCACGCCAAAACAGCATTCTCGAGTTTACTACTCCTATCAGCAGAATTTCCATCCAATTCTGAAGGGTTGTCATTCCCAATTGTGCCGCTCTTTTCTCCATCCAGTGAAAACCTTAGGTTCAATGAAATATCGTGGATATCTCTCAAGGAATCACCTGGTGAATCTGTCTCTGAATTTTCAGCTTCATCATCATTTCTTTGCCATTGTGGATGCCTTGGTTTGCAACTGGCTATTTTAGAGAGGTAAGTCTTGCAGTGCTCAGGCCATGAAAATAGGTGAATATTTTTCAAACCATTCTGGCGACACTTTGCCCAGAGATGCTTATCTGCAACAAGCTTTAGAAGAGCCTCAGCAATAGATTGCTGACCATGGGGATCAATAAGAAGACCATTGTCAAGTACCTGCAAGAAAAGCAACCATGAGACCCGAATTCTGGAAATTGTGATGGAAACTCTTGCTACTACGACTCTGGTGCATGAATATAATCCATCCAATATCAACAAGTAGTCATACCCGAATTATGTCAACTGGACCACCATTTTTTGTGGCAACAAGTGGCAGACCATGAGCTGCTGCCTGCACAACAGGAAGAGCAGAAGTTTCAAAGATTCATTTGACAAAGCTTAAACCTGTACTATATAGTGCTAAGAGATATTAAGAAGAGCACCTCAATCAATGTAAGTCCAAAGGGCTCAATGAAAGCTGGATTAATGAAAACGCCCTGCCAAAAAAAGAAAAGGAAAATAAAAATGGAATGAATATTATTTATAAAAGGAAAAAAAGGGGCATTTGCACATATGCATCCCAGATACGAGACAAAGAGAATAGTGAACTAGAGACTAGATATATTTCTCACTGCATCCTCAATCCTAGATAACAACCATATGGGATACCTTTGTCCTTGCGGCTAGGCGATAAATTTCAGGCACATCCGACTGCTTGTGGTGTTTAGGGTATGCAACTTGACCATACAAATCATACTTGTCGATAAGCTTAAGCACTGAGAGAAGAACAGAAGAATTTGTGCTCGACATTTCATCAATTCCATCTCGATTACCCATAATCAATGTCTGCATAGGGAAAATGAATGTATGAGATATTGGCCACAGTCACAAATTCAAATAAGATGAGCAACACAATCAAGAGGATGTTTTCACCAGACAAGTATTCGAAGTAGTCATAACGTACAAGATTAGCAAGCTCCCTTAGGGGCCGGCATTCTCCAAATGCTTTGACCAACGTTGTAATGTTCTTCTTGGGATCTGGTCTAGCAAGGGCAAGAATCATAGGTTTGCGAGGGTTGGTAAAGAAGCGCATTATCTGTGGATACCAAATGCATAGTATAAGCAAATGAAGAATTTTTGTATCATACAGCAAATACGAGGTATAGGTGTAGACAACTTATGAGCCGTCTTTCTTGCAGACAACAAAGCAAATGCTGAAGGAACGACTATAACCTCGGACCAGATAGGTGGGTCTGGAGAAGTAGGATGGTCTTCGTTTGTTTCTATTTCACCATCCACATCCTGTGGTATAATATGATGGAATTCCATTCCAGGAGGAATTATCTGCAAAAGAACTATTGCTGTAAAGATCTCTGAAAACTAAAAGAAAACTTACCTAAGAAATCCGGCATACTCTACTCAGATCAGTAAACCATTAACACTTAAAACTTTCAAAAAGCATCTACATATCAGGATGGTATTAAGAAAAAGAAAATATCCCAGTATGGGGTTTTTTTTTTTTTTGGGGGTTTCACAGCTGCAGTATCTGTCATCAGAAGAGCGTTAAAATGATCTACTTAATAGAAAATAAAGATCCATGGACATACCACCATGCGTGGCATGAACCTCCCATAACAGCTCACGTTACGCCTGATTCTTGCACGGATTTTACGTTCCAGTATTGGATCAAAACCATCATATAAACGCCATTGCTCCTCTATTTCCTGCCTAGTGCTAGTTATTACTATTTCAGACACATCAAGCGATAGTTCCTCAGCCTCTATGCGCCGCATTATTTTGTATGTTGTGTTTATTTCATCCCTTGAGAGACGACCTTGTTTTAAGAGTTGTTCCAGCTTGTCACGACCAAGCGAGTGCCCAGTAAGGAGCATTGGTACATTTAATACCCCAGATAAAAGGGCAGCGGAATCACCAGCATCTGCATAATGCCCATGGATTGCAACAGGCCAAACTGGTTTTCCACCACCAACTTGTTCCCCCAGAACTTTCGACATTTGTATAATGTGATTCAGTGCACCGTCAACAAATTCAGGGATGTGAGGCCAAAGAAGTTCTTTGGGAATATACTTATCTTTTGGACCAAAGGGTATACGAATAATATAAGCACCACTGCTTTCACCCATATCATCCGTGAAACTTTCTGCATTACATGGAGTCAGCATCTCAGTGGGCTCAGCATAAGTCCAATCTACATCCGGTGACGATACTTGTCTGGTGAGCAGATCAACCCGATATACACCCGGCATTGAGCCCAAAGCCCTTGCAAGTTCCACAACATATTTTACCTAAAAATCCAAAGATTACACAGATAACCACATCAGCAACTTAGAAGGGTATCATTTCATTGCTTGTATAAGAAACTGAGGTTTTTAAAATAAAAATGAAAATAAAAGATAAGCAAAAGTCAAGGAGGATAAGGGGCTCGACCCAAAAGTTTATATCATAATAATAACAACAAAGATATCATGCAAGAAAGACATTTTTACAAGACATTACCTGGCCACCAGTATCAGAGTCACGACCAAGCTCCATATTTTCACCCCTTATTAGACCATGAATGCTGCAAGGATACATCTCGTTAACAAACAATTAGAATTCAAATCATTACAAACAACAGAGATCGTTCTTTAGAGCTCAACACTGAGAGATAGATACACATTAGTTACCATCAGGACAAGTTTAGTTTTCTTATGAAGTTCCCTTCGGCAGCTAGTCGAACCAAGTTTAGAGAACGGTTAGAATGCTTCTATCAGATACGAAGACCATGATTGTGTCAAGTAATATTATAAGATCAAAATGCACTATGCATAATTATTTTGCCAGTTAATAATATCATATTTTTCTTCATGGACCACGGGCACATATAGAAATCAGGACAATGAAGTTTAGTTCGTGCCTTATTAATACAATATATAGCTTTTTCCCCTTCTGCTGAGTAGCCCAGGTTTCCATAGCATCAATTGAATTGATTCTTGGTAATCTACCCCTAGTACTTTCACCATGAGTTGATATGTCGCCCACTACATCTCCCTTCTCTCCCTCTGACAAGTCTTCAGACATATCAGCAGTAGCTTCTCGACGACCTCTTTCTCGTTCAAGACGACGTTTAGCCTTCCTTTGGGCTTCTTCTCCCTCAAGCTAAATAAGAAAAGGCAAATCAATAAGTCATTATGCATTTAGAAAATAGCTCGATTAGAAAACTAACGACCGTTATGAGCAAATCCCAAAAGGAAGGAACATTTTCCAAAAACGCATCTATACATTGTCCGCAAGTATAAGACATCCTTCCTTATAAGCTCCCAAACACATCTCCATCTGAGCAATGTGGGACATCACCAGACACCATAGCCGTTATCATTTATTATGTCTCTAGGAGAGTTTAAGTAAGTAGGAATGGCTTTCCCCATTCTAATGGAATTTTCATTCCTCACTCAAATGGAAGGAATGAAAACTAGCAAATATACATGCCCTTTTCATTTTTTTTTATTACTTTTGAGAGCCCCTCTTGTTTTTTGCACCTACACTGTCCGACCAACACCCAGCACCACCTCTCCCGCCCCCTCCTCCTCCTCTTAGCCCTTAGACCAAACGATTCTACTTCTATCGTCTGTCTGTACTATGGGAATTGCATCCAAGTTTCCACTAACACTTTAGTAAAATGCAGTAAACAGTAAGAAACTCATCAAGGATCCTCCTTTCTTCTATCTACTAATCCAATTATTCATACATAACTGACATCCATTTCTCAAACCTTAGTTGTCGATTAATAATACCAGAATCAAACTGGAACTGGGCAAATCACCAACATAAAGTTGAAAAAATAATCATAACATTTATTAAAAAATAAAAACCTGCTTCTTCTGGCGAGCCAAATTCCAAATCCTCCAGCACATATTCTCCAATCTAGTGTTCCTCTCCTGAGGACTCCTCGTCGCCGCAGCCTGGGAAATCCACACGCCAACAATCAAACGAAAATTCTCATCAAGCAAAAACAGAAAAAATCAAAATCGTAAAAAAAAATACACAAACCTTAACCCAGGAGCGATGGAGATCGGTCTCATCGAAGCCGGTGATGACCTCCTCGACGAAGTAGCGAGTAGGACTGAAATGGCCTCTCTCTCTCAGCAGCAACGACGACTTCACATCGTCAAGTCCTGGTCCTACATCCAGAATCGCCTCTAGGTAACTGTTTATCCAATCGTTCCCAGCCATCTCTCTCTCTCTCTCTCGCTCTCTCTCTCTAAAATCCGAGCTCAGAGAAAGGCCAACACTGAACTCTGCAACACCTCTCTCTCTCTCTCTCTCTCTCTAGCCAGTTATAGAGAACCGAAGAGAGCGAGAAAGTGGAAAGATGAATTCAAAGCTCGAGTTTTTTTTTTTTTTGGAAGTTTTACAAAAACGGTTTTTTGTCGCTGACACGTCGGGAAATCTCTGAAGTTTTTTTTGGTTAAAAAAAAAATTAGAGGGAGAGTTCCGGATATTGAGAGTGACTGAAGGAAAAGGACGATAAAAGATTTATAGCGCGAGAAATTGCTCCGTGTCGTCAAAGGCCATTACTGTATTTGGAGTATTTTTACCGTTTTACCCTTTACCATCTACGTATAAATTTAGCAGAGAATTTATTAGGATTTTGTTTTTATTGTACTTTGTGATTTTTTTTTTTTCTGTAAGTGGAGCGTGGGTAGGGCTAGCAATTCTGGTCAACAGTTTGAGTTTGGGTCGGGTTTAGCTTTATTTAAACAGCCAATGCGTCAACCCGAACCTGACCTTTGACCCAACTGGTCAAAAAAAGTCCAGCCTGGACACGACCTAATATGTAGACGGGTTGACCCGACCCGACCCGTACAACCCGTCAGTATGTTACTTTGTGCACTTTCTTGTTGACACTACACACTGACTCGTTAAACCCAATAGACCCGCAACACGATAAACCCAACAATAAGCCTACAAAATAAATAATAATCCAACAAAATAAAACCATCAAAAAAGTTAATAAAACTTTACATAAGTTTAACAAAAACAAATATGCTAGAAATTAGAATCATGTCAAGTTGGATATACAACAAATGTAAGATTAATTTGACACATTAAAATTAATTTTAGGTTATATGGGTTGCATTAAGGTCACGTGAGTTTAATTTGTGTTACACGGTTGATTAACAATTTTCAGGTCAATTTTTGGGTAAACATAATTTCGATACATTTTTGGCGGGTTATTTCGGGTTGATTTCGTGTTGATTCGAGTCGACCCAAACCCAACTTGTTTTTTGTGCGGGTCAAACGGGTTCAACCCAATTCCAACCCGATGCCTATTTTCCCAACCCTAACCCGCATTTTTCGTGTCGTGTCATCGTATTGTGACCCAAATTGCCGGCCCTAAGCGTGGGGAGCATTTAACCAAGTTAAAAATAATATAAATATTTTTAGGAATGTAATTAAAACTAAAATATTATAATATATGAGAGCTTTGTATTAAAACTAATAAGTTGGAACAACATTCTTAAACATACTTTGTAGTATGTGCGAGTTTTACATTATAGCTTATTTTTTCTTGATACTATAAAATATGAAAGCTTTACATGGTAGCAACCAAAAGTTTTAATTAAAACTTACAATACTAAACACCCTAAAGGTTTTCTTTTTAAGAGATTTTTACGGTGGGACTTGAAAGAAAACATGATAAGTAGGCCTTTGTTTTTCAACTTTCAAATCTGTATTAGATTTTAACTATTCTACATATTTATTTTTATTTTGGTATGATTTTTAATTAGTTATAATGATCAGAAATATTCTTCTATATTGTATTAAGATAAACGAAATATGCTCGTTTGCCATATCTTATGATATTAAAAGAACTAGAAAATTATCTTTTTAAGGGTGCAAGGTAGAGGAAAGGAAAATATATATGTGGCCACATCATAGGCTATGGTGGGAACTACAAAATTTTTTCTTAAAAGTCATCAAGATAGAGAAAGAGAAATATACTTAAGGCCGCATCGTACCATATAGTAGGAACTATAACATTACCTTAAAGATTGCTAAGGGAAACATACTTTATGACCATATTTTATCGTATCATAGAGATCACCTCAAAGAAATATACTCATCGTCATATCTCACAACATTAAAAGAACTGTAAAATCGTCTTTTTGAGATTCCAAAATAGAGGAAACGAGAATTTATGTGCTACCATATCATACTGTATAATGGAAACTACAAAATTCTTTTTTAAAAATCATCGAGGCAGGGAAAAAAAAAGAAAATATACTTGCAGCCCCATTATCGTAGGAATTATAAAATTACCTTAAAGATTGCTAAGGAAAGGAAAACATACTTTATGACCATAGTTAATCACATCATAGAAATCACCTCAATGAAATATACTCGTCATGGCATGCTCAATTATCTCTTAACCTAGCTATGTTGGGCTCTTTAATTATTATTGTAGCTCATCATATGTATTCCATGCCCCCTTATCTATATCTAGCTATTGACTTTGGTACACAACTTTTATTGTTCACACATCACATATGGATTGGTTATATCTAACAATATTAAAATAACTACAAAATCACCCTTTTAAGGTTCCAAGGTAGAGAAAGGAAAGTATATATGTGGCCATATCATAATGTTATTGGGGAATTAGGCGCCTCCTAATTTTAAAAACACTAAGAACAAATGATTATAGAAAAAGAAAAGAAGAAAAAGAACACCAAATTTTATACAAGTTCATCTAAATTTGAGATTATATCTTGTTTCTACCGCTGCAAATTGCACTAATGAAGAAGATGATTACAGATTACAAGAGAAATTTATATCACACACACTCAATTGTGTTTCTGAAATCTCTCTTCTACCTAGCACCTTCTGTGAAAATTTTCTTCAACTCTCTCAACAATAGAGCTCTCACACTCACAAAAAAATGCCACACACAACCCTAGCTGTCTTATCTCTATTTAAATACCCTTAAAAAAGAGTGAAAAATAGCAACTATTGAGAAACCCTACCAGTCACACTTTTCCCTTTTGTGTTGTTTTTCGCTGGATGTTGATTACTGCCTTAAAATCGCACAAGACAGGTCCTTGGCACCTCGACGCCCAAAACTACCGCTAAGACGCTCTCCTACTGGTGCTGCGGCTCTCAATCTTGACACTGCGGAGCTGGTTTGCTGCCTACGGGAGCTACGACGCTCAAATTTGGGTGCTACAGCGCCCGGACACTGCCTTTCCTCTATTTTTCTTCTCTTTGCTGGGTTGATGATTAGGCTCCACCTGCAACAAACATACCGTAGAAACTACAAAATTCTTTTCCAAAAGTAATTGAGGTAGAGAAAATATATATATATATATTTCCTTTCTTTAATAGTTCCCGAGATATGGTATGATGTGGCCACAAATATATATATGTATATATATATATATATATATATATTTGTGGCCACAT
>CAMOHE010025771.1:24932-61000 GCA_946598075.1 Artocarpus hirsutus | reverse complement strand
TCTCTCTCTAAATTACGAACTCTTTTCCTCTCTCATTCTCTCTCTTATCCTCTTTCTACCTATCTGTCCTATGAAATGCCTCTAAAAAGAATTAAAAAGACATGATGCATTTAAAGATTAGAACAAGTGGAATGATGACTTACAGGTAGGAAACCATAAGGGTTAGAGCGACAGAGCGAAAAGAGCCCAGCTTCAACAGGACGAGTTCCGAATATCGACTCCCTCTCCCCGCAAAGTTCAAAATCGTTAGAGAAGATGATGAATCCGGAATCGCTAATTTCAAGCTTTAAAACTCCTCCAGAGATTGCTTCCGCTATTATGTGTTAGCACATAAAAATATATATGTCGTCAGACGGGGAGAAAATGCAAGAAACAAAGAAAGAATACAACAATATCACAGGACTGGCCAAGTCTCACTCCTTTTCTCCAATGGCAAACCACGTTACAGTGAGTTCTATATTTATTTTCGTACATGTAAAATCATATATATAATATTGAAGACAATCAAAAGGAAGCAAGCATAATATGATAGTAAAAATTAGAGCACTTCTACGTGGATTTTTTCCCCATCTTGCACATTCAATGGCCGCTATCAATGCACCTGGGGTTCCCCCTTGGGGCCCACGGAATGGGTATGACAGGGAGAATCGGAATAAAAAGAAGTGTTTTTGCAAAAATAAACAACATCAAATTTTATGTAAACCACAATGATAGTCTCCAAAGAAAATATCAATATCAATACTCTATTTGTTAGTATATTTGATGTGCTGTCTATTTCGTGTCCAATGTAAAATGTTATTTCAAATGATATATCTACCTTTTATTATAATTATTAGCATATTAATTTAGTATTGCATTGGAGATGTTTAATTGAGATAAATAATGATGGAAAACAAAATCTTTGGACGTTGGTTGAAATTATTGAAATCATTAGTAAGTCCTCACTGTAAGAGATCATATACCTTTATTCCCGAAGGCCGTGAAGCTCACTTCCTCAAACACTACGGCAGGTAGAGGAGATATATCAACTATTTGAACCGTGACAGGATAATAATCAGCTTTCGCGCCTACACATTCCCCAAACATATAAATGATCAGCTTGATATATAAGTTTCATTCTATAATACCATTTTAAGTATCAATAACAAGAGTAGGGAATGGTTGGGTGAATTTCTTTTTCTTAATTAGCACTCTCAACCTTCTATTCTTGCCTACCAGTTGAAGCAAACCAGCCAACCAAAAGCCCTGCTTCGACCTATAAGTTAAACATCACAAAAGCATGAATTTTTTTCATGCTTCGGGCAGCCTATTGGTCTCAAGGACCAGTATGCCAGTGGTCTTTAATGGCCTGTCAGTTCTCTTGTGACGGCCTGCTAGTTAGATGACCGTGGAACTATTTTGGCTAGATTTCAAAGTTTGGCCTACCGGTCTCATTTTTGACTTGTCGGTCAGTCTGTAACGGTTAGTGTTTTGACAATTAGAGCTCCATTTGCAATGCCTTTTTAATCCAAAAAAGATATTTTAAGCCATAGCTGAGTACTTGAAGACTACAAATACCCCTCCTTTCATTGTGTTCAATACCAAGTATTAATTGCAATCTTTCTTACATTGTTTTGATCATAAACATTTATTTCCTTACTCTTGAGCTTATATAATCTATAGTTTTCTTGAAAGTTGCTCACACCCTTAAAAAATAAGTCTTTTTATTGTATTCATTCTTTATTTGAAAAGTTTATCTTGAGAGTGAGCCCAATTCTTAAAAACACCCTTTGAGTGATAGGTTTTCATGGCTTAGAAACTAGAGTTTTTGGTTTATCAATCTCTATAGAAAATTGACATTGTAAAAAGTCGTAGTGAGCCTTAGGTAGAACAAATCACCGGTTTTATACAAGGAGAGATCACTATAATGGCATATGTCCTTTTAAGTTTATTGCTATTGTTATTTGCACGAATTTATTTATTTGTGCTATTTATTACAAATTTCTAATAATTATAAAAAAGTTTTTGAAACCCAATTCATCTTTTTCTTCGGCTCATTTTTAGGCTAACATTAGTCAAATAAAAATTTTAGTAGTTGTCAACAATCAACCGAGACGAGAGGTGGTACAGAGCTAATTTTGCAGCCAGGCATTACAAGCTTGGTTATGTCGATGTCGTGGTTGGACTTAGAAGCAATGAGTCAGGGCCCACAGGGGTCCAGGCAAGGCCATGTGACTTAGTTGGACCAACAAGCAAGGGTCAGCGTCTGAGTTTGACTAACTGATATCTGCGTTAGGGTTGACTCCAAGGACGAGAAAAGTGCTTGAGTCTAACCGATGGGCTGGATCGAATCCTTTGTTAGACTAATAAACCAGGCTATGACAGGTTTGGGTACAACACTGTAAAGTTGGATCAAGGCTTTTCCCATGCTGAATCTGACGCCAAACTTATCCGATCAATCCAAGCTGAGCCCATTAAATTGATTTCTGGTTCTTGACCCACGAATCTGACCTATTCTTGATCGTGCTTGTCGCTGCAATACTAATGCCATCTCAAAAAATTAATTTCTTCATTGGAATGCTTGTATTATAATTTGGTTCAAACTATTTAAAATTAAAGAAGAAAATAAAAGTTAGAAGAGAACAAAGATTTATGGTTGTTGATATTATGCTACATCTACACACTCGTAGAAAAGAAAAAATTCAATGGTGAGGAGTGCTATCATTGAGTTTTATAAAAGTACAACTTACAAATACAGAATCTGACAAGTTATCCAAGACTGTGAAATCCACTAAAATAAAGATACTTTTTAATTAAAAAAGTATAAAAAATTCAAAAGTGCTAATAAAGGTAACTTTATAGGAAATGTCAATCTTCCAGCATATGCCTGCACACATGGGAGTTCCAATCTCGAAGTGTAACAAAAAGACGACCGCACTGTTTGATTGAGGGGTGAAAATTATAATTTTTACTACAAATTTAGTTATAAATAGTATAAAACTTTCATATATTACAGTAACAATAAAAAAAAATATTATATGTAAAACTCTCATATATTACAGTAAAAGTGGTTCTAACCAACGGTTCTCACTAATCTTTTAAATACCCTTTGACATTGATATTGGTGATGGTGTTGGTGTTGGTAATAAAAGAGAGTTGAGGTGAAAAGGTGGACCTTGGACAAGATGGATGGTAGTAAGGAGTTGGTAACCATGACACAAGATGAGAGGATAGACACCGTTTGGTCCCGTAACTTAAAACACGACAAATTTCGCAACCGCCATGGGTGGTCACCAAGAGCTCAATATTGCTCGTTGAAAACAATAACGAAAGAAGAAAACATAAAATTTTAATATGATTTGGTGATGTTCTTACATTAAGGGTATATTTAGCACACAGTATTGCATTGTATTATATACAAAAAATACAATGTAATACAATACAATACAATATGGTATGCCTAACAAGCTCCAATAGACTTAGATGAGAGAAAAAATTTCACTAATAAGAAGTACTATTTCTAAGCTCCACAGAAATATAGATTCTCCAAATAATATGTTTCAAAAATATTTATAGTAAATAGCCATTTAAATGCAAGGTACATAATTTATTCACTTCCTTTAAAGCTTAAATATTTAGTATTTACGTAGTAAATACACTTAAGGTGTAAATAATTTTTTACCCCCTTGTTTATGATAGTAATTTTTATTTACAAAGTAAATAAATTGTTGACATTGTAAATCTGTTATTTACTATAAATATTTTCAAAACATGATATTTACTTCAAAAGTTTCAAAAATCAAATATTTCCGTCATTCTCCAAAAATTGCTTCTCTTTGGATCTCATATTACTAGCATACATGAAAATATTCATGATATTGTCAACATTTTAGTAACATTATCCTATATGTTGAGTATCGACATGATTGAAGGAGTAAATATAGTTTTCTCAAAGGTGTTTGCAAAATGTCGACAATACTCAAAAATATTTGCAAGAATGATGAACAGCCGTAAATATCCAGATATTATTGAGTCCACATAATGTCCAAAAACATGAGGAAAAGTTTCTTTTTGCATAAAAATTAATTTTGTATCACTTTTTATTTTTCGTTCTTTTTCAAGGAAATGTAACAACACTATTCAATATTGTTTCTTATTATACCAAGGAGCATAGCTTGCATACTCGGCCGAAATGTTTTTTGTTCAAGTACTATTGATTGTTTTAGCAATCTCTAAAGCTACAACAAAAAATTCAAAATTTTTAGCAACATTGACATTTTTCGTTGATAATAAAAAATTTACACTCTGTAAAATTTGTTGTACTTATCTATTTACTGTGAGGGAAAAAATTTGTACCCATAAAAATTCTTTTTATTGCTATTGTACAACAAATACTTTCAAAACCCTTCTATTTACTTCAAAAAGTTAAAAAAAAAAAATCAACTGTTTCTCTCATTCTTCCTGTTTATTTTATAACACTCAGGCCCACAAGTGACAAGTTATGAACCTGAAATTATAAAAGCTTGAACTCCTAACCTCCTTCTCTAATACTATATTAGCAACCGAATCTCCCAAAAACTTAAATTGTTTAAGCCGCTAAGAGATGAACTAACAATAATAATCATATGTACTCCGACAAATATGTGCACAAAACAAATTGATAATAAACAATAGCTACATATCTCCCTCAAATATGCATAAACATGGGAAAACAGACGTGTTTGAGCAATGAAAACCTTGAATCAACAATGACGAAACACGAACCAAAAGGACCAAATACTATTTGCCAGCGATCAAAGATTATTACATTCAAGATTCTTAAAATAGATGTGCTACACATTTTTCTTCTCAAAGAAAGTAGGTAGTACAATAGTAAATTGCAAACAACATATATATTTACATATATATATATAGAGTAGGAGTTGTAGTTTTAGCGTGGTCCATAGAAAAAGCTTCCAGCTTTTTTTCTTTTTATTTTCTTTTAAATAGTTTATAAAGACAACAATAACGCATAGATCAAACAACCAATCATCTATACAGCTCTAGCTAAGTATCTGCCAGATGATCCAGTTACAACTTCATAATCGAACTTAATGCATGTCAGGTAACGATCCTTTTCATCTGTTATTATTAGTGTAGCATGGGATATACCCTGCACAGCACAACACATTATCAGAAAATCATAGTTTAGGAAATAAAAATTATTATACAATAAAAAGTTGTTCTTCTAGTTAAGGCCTTGAAACTTCTTCAAATTATCATTACTGTGCGTAAAGTTCAACTAGAATCCTAATTAACGGAGGAAATAACAGGGAGTTTTATGGAAGGCTAAATAACTGTTATAGGCATAACTACATATAAAACAAATGTTAAAGAGAACTTTAATTATTTTTAGTTTTTACAGATACACATGACCTATGTGCTACAACTGAGCTAATAGTTTCATCAGAGGCTGTAAGAATAATGATTTTGCACTTATTTAGTTGCAAAAATAGAGGGCAACATTTGGATGTTTTTTTTTTTTTAAATGAAGAAAAAAGACGACTACGTTGGCACGCAAAAGCTTAAGCATTCCAAGGTTTTAGTGAGATCTTTCTGCTAGTAATGCGGGGCTCTTATGTGTGTGTTATGGAATTGCAGGTTTCTTGTATTTCTTTTGAACTTTTTGTATTCTTTTTTCTTTTTATTGTACAAAAATATTTTATTTAGTTTTGTCTTTATTAAAAGTACTTGATATTGTTGCCTCTTGAACTTATTGCACATTTGCAATTTTCTTCTTGAACTTATAATTTTGACAAATTGCCCTCCAAACTTATAAATTTAAAACAAATCAATCCTCATTGGTTGCAATTTTAAGGGCTTTTTTAACTAAAATTGTTGTAGGATTTTTACATGAGTTGTTAATTAAGAGTATAAAAAAGTTTGTTCATGTAAATGTTAACTCAAATTTATATTTAAAACAAAATTAATTCAAAATTTTTTATCTTGATGATAGCTTAATTAAAGATATTAACCATAATAAGGTTAAATTATATTAAAATGACCATTTATATCGATAATCAACTATTTATGTGTAAATTATATGTCAATTTCAGTCAAAAAATAAAAGGTTGATTTGTTATATATGTGAAAGTTTAGGAGACAATTTGCCGAAATTAAAAGTTTAAGAGGCAAATTGTAAATGTTTGATAAGTTCAGGGGTTGGTAGTACGAAATACCTTAGTTAAACTTATTTTAAATAGCAACATAAGATGGATCTTAGAGTAAAAAAAAAGTTTTAAAATTCTTTCTGTTGCATTATACATAAATTTTAAAGAAAAAAATGTTTTTTTTTTCTAACAAAATTTTCCTTGTTCATTGGAATAATCATTGTGCGACTGATGATACTTAAAATATTAATGTCTACATCAAGATTTTCCTTGTTTTTTTTTTTCTAAAAATATTTTTCTTGTTCATTGGAATAATCAACTTAGTCCCTCGTCAATTAGATACTTGTCTGCATTAAAACTCGTCAGAGTCGAGTTCTTTTCTAGCCGTGAGGATTGAATAAGAATCTCAAAATAATAATATCCGAACTTATTTGAGACACAAATTAATATATAAAGTAGTATTTAATTTAATTTTTAATCATTATTTCTTTAGAGTCTGAATAAGTTTCTCGAAATATTTCTGTTAGTTTATCACACTGTTATTTGGACAGTTTCTTGACGTTTTTCTTCCTTATAAATAGGACTAAATAACGTCATTGCAATTCAAACTTGGTTAATGATATCGAAATTTTGATACTTATTCTCAGGGGCGGAGGCAGCGGCTTGTTATGTTTTCAGCCCCCCAAATAAATTTTGGGATAATGTGTCAAATAGGATAAGGAAGAAAATAGCATGTTTAAAAGTAAATTTTGATTTAGACTCTTTAAAATTTCAAAAATGCCACCAAAAACTCTCATTTCTCTCTCCTGTACCCCATTCTATCTCCTTTTCTCTACCATCCGCCACAGATTCATTGGGAGCCCTAACATGAACGTCGACGCCGACTGAACGATAGCCAATCAAGCGAAGGAAGTGAGGCAAGTCAGACAACTGGACATGGAGAGCAACAACATCAGGAGTTGCGCAAAGTTGAGCCCGCAACGATCCTCGCAACAGCATATCCGTGACAAGAAGCCTGTATGATCCTACGATGTTGCATTGGGAGCAAGCATTAGAGTTACAGAGGGAAGCATCAGCGTCAGAGGGGAGGCACCGTCACGGAAGGAAGCGCCAGAGTCGTCGTGCGAGGTCATTGGAGTCATGGCAAGAGAGGTAGCTGGAGTCGCATTGGGACAACATTGTCGTCCGAGTTGCCGTCGAAGTTAGAGAGAAAAGAGGAGGAGAAAGAGTGGATTTAGGGATTTTTTAGAAGAAATGAACAAGAAGAGATAAAATTAGGAATTTTAGTGTTGAAAAAGAGAACAAAATTACAAAAATGCTATATGTTTTAATACTTTTAAAGGTGAAATATTTACTTACCTCAAGTTTGAAAAGTATGTTATGTGGTCAATTTCTCATAATTTTTTTACACTATTGTATATACTTTACCCCCTTAAAATATTTAAAATTGCACTATTAATAGTAAAAATTATGAAAACTTCAGTTATATCTCAAGTTTTGATTTTTCAATACACTTGTTCTTTAAAACATTGAAATATTAATAGAGAAGGTTTTTAAAAATATTTTTGATTTTTTAAATATACTCATATTCAAAATTAAGACCTGACTAAACCAAAAATCAATGGTACTTTTATATAATTTGATAATTTTTAGACTCTAAATTTTAAAAAGTGAATCATATATTATAAACTTAATTCAGTTGGCTGATGAATAAAAAGGATAAAATAGATACTAAAAAGCAAGCGACAAAGCTCATAAAAATATAATTGTACTGTAATTTTCATCTAAGTTTTGTTTGCACATGCCCCCTAAAAAAACAAATAAAATAAAAATTCCTAGCTACGTCCCTGTTTATTCTCTCTCTAAATTATAAACTCTTTTTCTTTCTCTCTTTCTCTCTCTGATCCTCTTTCTATCTATTTGTCCTATGAAATTCCTTCTAAAAGAATTAAAATAATAAAGATTATAATAAGTAGAATGATGACTTACAGGTAAGAAACCCAAAGCATAAAGGTAAGAGCTCCAGAAATAGTTCCCAGCTGGAACAGGACATCCTGCGAATATCCCTACTCGGCAAAAGTAATCAACCTTGGAGAAAACCAGGATTCCTGAAGATTTAATTGCAAGCACGAACACTCCTCCAGAGATTGCTTCATCTATCATGTTTTAGCACATAAAAATATACATGTCGTCAAGCGGGGAGAAAAATGCAAGAAACAAATAATGAATACAATATCACAGAAGAACTAGCCAAAGTCACATTCCTTTTCTCATGCGAGTCTAGATGTGTTATCTTATTTCGCTTTTTTTTAGTTGTCTCCTTACTATTTATTAGATATAATTTAAACTTGTCAACTTAGCCAAAAAAAAATAGGCCTTAATATTAAAAGTAATCAAACAATCTATGTATTTGTTAAAATTTAATTAAAGAACAGTTAAAATAGACAAGAAAACAGGACAACAAACTTTGATTATTCTCGTTATAATGCCAAACCACATTAGAGTGAGTTTACGTAACATATAATATTTATGTTATCTACATGTAAAATCATCCTTGTGGTCTCGAAGGAGGTTAACGAGGACGATGTGGCTTGCTGGGATGATTGGGCCTTTTACTCCATTTTGCCATTGAGAGGGATTGCTGAAAAAGTGGGAATGCTGATTGGTGAAGCTGTGGGAGTGGCGATTAAGGTTTGGAGAGATAAAGATGGGCGTTGTTCGGGTAATGTACTTCGAGGGTGGCTCCGGTCAGATTGGGGTCTAATGGTCTGACGAATTGGGTGGATTTGAGATATGAATGAGTCTTTGACTTATGTTTTGCTTGCGGTCGCGTTGGACATTCGACCAGTGAGTGTCTTATGGACGGGGCAAAATGAATGGTTACTTCGGAATCACTTCAGTATGGGTTGTGGCTTAGAGCTCCTAATTTTTCTTGTTTGATGATTACTGGTCCCAGACGGAAGGCGAACGAGCGTTTGGAAAGGCAAGTTGTGGGGCCTACTGGGCGTAGGTGGCGGGAGGTAGAGATTTCTATGGCTCCCACCACCTTGTCCTCTAAGTGGTCCTTTCTTTTTCAGATCAATAAGAAGCTATTAAAGGTCGGAGACATTTCGTTTTCGAACCACATTGGCGTACTGAAGAGGATGAGTACAAAGAAGCTGTGATGCAATCTTGGATTAGAGACCGAATTAAGGTTCAATGTAATTTGCCAATGGAATCTTTAGAGAAATGGGCCCCTAATCTTCGTCAAGCGGGATGATAAATTTGGAAATATTCCTAGACAGGTCTCAATGCTTTAAGTTAAACCAGCAGCAATGGTGCCTGGGGGTGAAATCACACGCAAGGAAAGTCGAGGACGAATTAGATCATCTACTTGCTCTTGAGGAGTATTACTGGAAACAACATGCCCGTACAAATTGGTTGAAGGGTGAAGATAAGAACATTAAATATTTCCACTCTAAGGCCTCGTAGAAACGAGATCAAAATTGTATCAATAAGCTGGAGAAGAGGAGTGGTGTATGCGTCACCTCACGGGATAGCAGATGGAAAGCTACTTCTCAAATATTTTCTCCTCCTCAAGTCTGGATACAGAGGTCACCGAAGAGGTTTTGGAAGGAGTGGAACGACGCATTACACCGATTATGTCTGAACTCTTAGGTGCTCCCTTCACAAAAGAGGAGGCTCAGGGGGTGCTTTTTGTGATGAATGCTTGGAAGGCCCCAGGTACTGACAGTTTTAATGCAGGGATTTACCAGGATAACTGGGATTTAGTTGGTCCAACTGTCACTGTCTTTTTTTTTAGAGATTCTTGATGGTGGTCGATCGGTATGTGCTCTCAACCATACACAAATTATTCTCATTCCTAAAACAAAGTCTCCGAAAAAAGTTTTAAATTTTCGACGTTTTGTAACATGGTGTATAAGATTATTACCAAAAAAAAATTGGCTAGTCGTCTTAAGGTCTGTTTACCAAACATTATTTCGGATGAGTAAAGTGCCTTTGTCCCAAGGCGCTTGATCACTGATAACATTACAGTGGCCTTTGAGACCATGCACGCAATTTGAAGGAAAACGAGCGGGGTTAACGGTTTTATAGCACTCAAGCCGGACATGATTAAAAATTATGATAGGGTCGAATGGTCTTTTCCAAAGACTGCATGCATAAGTTGGGCTTTTCTAGGAGATGCTTAAATTGTGTTATGGACTGGATCACCACTTCACAGTTTTCTTTCTTGTTAGACGGGTAACCGATGGCTAAGGTGATTCCGTACCATGGTATTTGTCAAGGATGTCCGCTATCTCCTTACTGGTTTCGTCTTTGTTTCGAGGGCTTTTGAACTCTTTTGAAGAAGGCGGAGCACGAGAGGGGCTCTGAAGTTTAGCCATCTTCTCTTTGATGACGATAGCATAATTTTTAGGAAAGCAGATCAAGCTATCTGTCGAGCTATTAAGGAAGTGTTAGAGAAATGCGAGGGTGCTTCGAGTCAAATGACTAACTTGCAAAAATTGGTCGTCAGGTTTAGTCCTAATCTTCTAGAGGACCGTAAGAACCCAATTCTTACCATGATATGGATCTCTGACTATGGTTAGCATGATGCATATTTGGGTCTCCTATATTTTTTGGGTAAAAATAAGAGGAAGGCTTTCAACAACATTCGAGAGAAAGATTGGAAGAAATTGCAGACTTGGAAGGGGAAATTGTTTTAAGTGGGTGGTAGAGAAGTTCTGATTAAAGCTGTGGCCTAAGCTACCGTTACTTATGCCATGAGTGTGTTTAAATTCCCTAATACTCTTTGTGATTAAATCCAATCTCTTATTGTCCAATGTGGTGGGGAGGCAGTGGGGACGAAAAGAAGAGTCATTGGGTGGCTAAAAAGAAATTATGCCGGTCCAAGTTATGTAGAGGAATGGGGTTTCGCGATTTGGAAGCTTTCAGTGGGGCTTTGGTAGCAAAACAAGGATGGAGCAGATTCTCATGAATCCGCCGTCTCTCATGGCTAGAGTTCTTAAGACAAAGTATTTTCCTAATACCAATTTAATGGCATGCACGGAACGTGAGGGTTTTAGTGGGTTTCCTTTATCAGCTTCGGAGGTCATTTCTTGGGCATGAAGGCTGTAAGGTGATTTCTTGTGCTGCAATGGTCTGGACGTTGGCGTCAGTAAGAATGAGAGAGCTCCAAGAGGGGGTGGCATCCTCTGGACAGGGGTGCAGCGAAGGTTAATGTGGATGTGGCAGTGCATGGCTTGTTAAACTATATTGGTATGGGAGTGGTGGTTAGAGACGATAATGAGTGGTATTGGGTGGAAGCTTCTCACCCCATATTAGCGAATGTCTGGCAGTGCGGGAGGGGGTGGATTTTGTCAAATTCAGTGGCTTCCATAAATGGGTGATGGAATCGGATGCGTTGAATCTTGTTGGTGGTATACAATCTCCTAGTTTTCGGCTCTGGAAGGAGATATCTTTAAGGATTTTAGGATTCGATTTCCCCAGCTAGAGGTAGTAATGTTTGCTACGTCTCTCGTAAAAGGGAATGCTGTAGTCTAACCTTAGGCTAGTTATGCTATTTCCAATTCAATTGGTTATGTTTGGTTTCATTATATGCCCAAGTTTTTGGGCACTACTGTACGTACAGATTTTGTTCCTTCTGTTGAATTAGTTTCAGTTTCCCTTAAAAAATTTGATGACAATGAAGAGAAAGCATAATAAAAAATGACAGCACTTCTTGGTGGATTTTTCCCATCAGGCACATAAAATGGGACCTATCAGTGGCACGATGGGTCCATTGGTGGGGCCCGCTGAATGTGGGTGACAAGGAAAAAATCCTATCTAAATGGAAAAAGTGTTTTCCTAAACATAAAGAAAATAAAAATTGCACATTTAAAGTGTAATTTTATTTAATGCTCTAATGCAAAATGTTATATCAAGTTGTAATATTGTCTTTAAATTTATAAAAATAAACTTCTAATATTAAAATAATTTAAAAGTGAAAATTAATTTAATATATGAGCCAATAGAAGTCAAATTTGTCACCTAATTTAGCATAAAGCAAATTTGAACAAAAAAAAATTATAATAAAGAGTTTTTTTACATTCAAATGTTAAAATTTGATATTGATATATTAATTTAATATTGCATTGGAGATGATAGTAGCTATTGCAGAATTGAGCAAATAATGACGAAGAACAAAATCTTTGGACGTTGATCAAATCATGAAGCAAGCCCTTTTTGCTTGGAGAGATTATATACCTGTCCGCCCACCGAACATGAACCACGATTTCTTGTCAATTACGACTGGACAAGGACTTATTTTAAGTTCTTCAAGCTTGATAGTATAATCAGCTTTTCGTATCTAGACATTCCCCAAACATATAAATGATTAGCTTGACATATATGTTTGATTCTAGTACGTACCATTTTAAGTATCATAAACAAGTCCAATGCTAGGGACAATTACTCTCTTTTAATTATCACTCTCGACCTTCTATTCTTGTCAGATATTTCAGTTGACATGAAGATGGAGTTCATTTTATTTTTATGTACCTTATTCTTCTTCAAGAAGAAGTGTCATTTTCCCTACCAATAGGAACTGTTGTTTAGCCATTGAATCAATTTTTCAACTGTATAATTTATAGCGATTAACGTAAAATTGTTTTTAGTCACATATTAAACAATTAAAAAGTTGAATCTAATAATTAATACAACAGTTCCTATCAATAAGTGAAAAAAAAAAAAAGAAAACACACCTCTTAACGTAAAAATTTCTACAATTTTAGGGGAAATTCAATCTCGTCAAGGACAGGTGATAGATATGAATGTGAAAGTAAAAAAAAAAAAACATGATTTCATATTGATTACAAAATTTGACAAGAATTCAAACAAACATCCAAGAAGCGGAGGGTAATTTGAGAGGGAGAGTTTACCGCAGTAAGTGAAATTTATCGCAGTGCCTCGAGTTAGAGGTACAATCGGACATAATAGTGGTACGAGAAGGACCCTGATGGGCTTCATATCTGCAATCACCAACACGTTTTAAGAAATTTTGTAAGAACTTTTGGTTTCTGATCACAAAGGATATTTAAGAGAGAGGAGACGAATAAAAATAGAGATAGAAAGCAAGATATTTTAGATAGATTTAAATTAAAGGGGGATTCATTTGAAGAGATTATTATTACTTCAATAAATATTTGATCATTCCAGACACACAATTCTAGTAATTTAAAGTAAAAAAGCCAAGAAACGTGCTTTTTCTTTTATTGCTTTCTTTTTTGAAATGAAGAAACGTGTATTGAAGATTCATAGATAATAATGTTCTTTATGGGACAAAGATGTACTCAGAAAAATTGATCGATCGTAAATTGATCTCATATTACTGTAGTGGGTCAAAATGTCCACACCATTGCCAATATTCTCATGACATTGTCCGTATGTTGACATCCCAAAATGGATAAAAGAAGAAAAGATTGTTTCTCTGAATTGTCTACAATTTATCCACAATATTCAAACATATTTGCAATATTGATAAATATCCACAAATATCTACATATTTTTTGAAATGCCTAGAAATTGACGAAAACATCTGAAAAGTTTCTTTTTTAAAAAGGAAAAAAAATTTATAGCGCACTTCGAGTCTTTTTTCAATAAAATGTAACAATGTTATTCAACCAAGATGGTTTCTTAATATAGATACTAAGTGGCATAACTTAACTCTCATGCTCGCTCGAAAATGTTTTTTTCTTTTTGTTATTAAATTAGTTCAAAACAAGTAATATTGTTTGTTCAGCATTTTGGTAAGTTTCATTGGCGTATAAAGTAACTGAGGAAATTCATGAAGTGATATTTTTTGTTACATTGTTGTATTAAGTGACTTTAGAAATTTTTGTTAAGTTTAATATTACATTGGTGAATTCGTGAAGTGATATTTTTGGTTACATTGGTGTATTAAGTGACTTTAGAAATTTTGTTTGCCAATCTGCTCTTAAGTTTGACAAGAAAAACTTCGTTTGAAAATTTGCTTAGACAAGATGATTAAATTCGCACTAGGAGGGCACAATTATTTGAATCAAAGTCGCGCATAATGTTTTATTGGTCTAAAGAATCTTTATTTTGTTTGTGGTTTCAACTCTTTTTTATGAATTGTTATTTGGTTCGACTAACGCTCTTTGACTCCTTTGTTAAAAAGGGGAGAAGATAAGAGAAAAGAGCCAATTATTTTGTTCTAGAGTTATACGATTGTACTTGCAGATAAGGACAAGAAAATATCATGCACAACATAAGAGGGTGAGATAAAGACTACAAATTAAGTTTTACGATCTAGTGTTGCACCAGATGTTGCAACACCTTCTGCAACAACAGTAACAATATCACACCAATTATTGCAACACCTTCAGCCACATTAGTTACTGAAGCTATTAAGGTACAGATGATATGGTTCTTACAAGCAAAATTGAAGAAAGTTCAGCTGAAACAGAAGCTGCTTGCACAGGATTATAAGCGGGTTAAAAACTCGATTTTGCTCAACTAGTTTGTAGTTGGTTTTTGTAGTAGAGTATGATCTTGGTTGCAATTTTTTCTTCAATTTGTTTTTCGTACAGCATATACAGTTCGTTTTGTCAAGGGAAAGATTGTTAGGTTTTTTAGTTAGTATCTTTGGCAACATTATTCAAGAAATTTAAAAAACCAAATTGTTATTTGATCATGCTACAGCCTTGAAAATTCGAATTTGAATAAAAAAATCATTTATTATTAAAATTTCTTACATCTTTTTATTTATTTTAGTCCTTCGGTAAATTTATTTAATCAGATTTTAATTAAAATTAATAAATATGAAAAACAAATCTTTCACTAGACACAACTAAAATGCCCTAGAAATTTATACATAACCAAAAATTTAGAAATCTCCCAAGTGTGCCTCATTGAGATCAATATGGTTCCACCACTCTATGTACGACCTTGGACGTTGGTTTTGTTTATACAATTACTTTCTTCCTTTGAAAGGGATAATGTCCTAGTTTTTTTAAGAGATCTATAGCAACATTACAACCAAAGGTTGATTAAGTATTTATTTTATAACACTTAGGACAAGCACTACTACAATGATCATTAGACGATAGTTAAAAACCAATGTCTAAAGATAAGATGACGGTTTAGCTAAATCGTCGTCTTAGTTATGCCATAGTAGTCTTAGTTATGCCATAGTATACGGTCTATTTTTAACGAAAGTTTTTGACGGTCATCTAAAATCTACCGAGGCATGATTTATTAATATAAGATAAAAGTTTTTTTTGTTTTTGTTTTTTTACAGAAACCATCGTCTATTATGGTACTTTGAATGACGATTTTTGTAGAAATTATCATTAAAAGCCTTTAAAAATTTTATAAAAAAATCGCCAATGTTATTTCTTCTGAAAGAACAATTTTTTCAAATATTATTCTCAAATTCACATCCTTTTTTTTTTTGTTAAATTTAATTCATATCTCTTTAATATATACATAATAATTTTCAAAGACATATGTCACAAAATTTTCTTGTCATATATAATTAATATGCATATAGCATATTTACTTTTAAAACCATAAAAAAATTTCTTCGTAAAATCTAATAACAAAAAAAAAAAATACTTAATCAAATACAAAGAAAAACTATAAATCCAAAGAAAAACAACTTAAATTTAAAGAAAATAAAGTACTCAAGTTTTGGTGCTCAACCAGGGGGTGAGTGGCGGAGAGTTACGGCAACTGACGATTGAAGGACATGGTATAAACATCTGGGTGGCGGTAGTTGCTTATTTTTGAAATTCATTCAAGAAGAAAACCATCGTCTAAATGCGGTACTTTAGATAACCGTTTTTAGAAAATTGTTGTCTAATGTTATCGTATGAATTTTCAAAACACATATATCATGCTTTTTTAAAAACAATGTTAATCTTTTATCTATAGTAGCACACACATGACAACTTATATGAAACTGTAATTACAAAGGTTCAAACTCAAAGCCTCATGCTCTGATACTATATCAGCTACCAATTTCCCAAAACTTAAGATTTTGAGATGTTAAGAGGGGACTAACAATAATATTATGTACTCTGACAAATATGTGCTCAAAATGAATTCATTAGAAACAATAGCCATACATCTCTCTCAAATATGCATAAACATGCGAGAACAAACGTAATGGAAACCTTGAATCAATAACGACGAAAAACAATCCCTTGAACCAAAATGAACAAACAATATTTTATTGCAATCAAATATTATCACATTATCTAAGATGAGACGTTTATAATATCATCTCAATGAAAGTAGGTGGTATCTCTAAGCTACCACGATGGTTTTCTCCAAAAACCGTCGTGGTATCTTCCTACCTTCCCACGACAGTCTTTGTTTTTACGGGCGTAAGTTGCCACGTATTTTTGCCCTTATCACAATGGTTTTTAGGAAACGGTCGTAAAATAAAGGTCGTGTAATCAATATTTTCTTGTAGTATACAATAGTAAATTGCAAACAACTTATGTAGTAAGAGTTGTTTTAGCATGGTCCACAGAAAAAACTTCTTGCTTTTTTCATTTTATTTTCTATTAATTAATTTATAGAGACAACAATAACCCATAGATCGAACATCTAATCTATGCAGCTCTAGCTAAGTATCCTCCACATGATCCAGCTGCAACTTCAAAATCGAACTCAACGCATGTCAGCTCACGATTCTCTTCATCTGTTACTATTGCTTTAATATGGGACGTATGCTGAACAGCACAACACGTTGTCAGAAATACAAAATTTAGGAAATAAAAATTTATTATGCAATAAAAATGTTGTTCTTCTAGTTAAGGCCTTGAAACTTCTTTAAATTATCGTTAGTGTGTGTACGGTTCAACTAGAATCCTAATTGATGGAGAAAATAACAGGGACTTTTATGGAAGGCTAAATAACAGTTACAGGCAAAACCACATATAAAACAAATGTTGGAGAGAACTATAAGTTTCTCAAATGTATTTCTGTTAGTTTATCACAGATATTTGGATGGTTTCTTTGATGTTTTTCTTCCCTATAAATAGGACTAAATGATGTCATTGCAATTCAAAACTTGATTAATTATATCGAATTTTTAATACTTATTCTTTCTTTCTCTCTAAATTATGAACTCTTGTCCTCTCACTTTCTCTCTCTGATCCTCTTTCTATCTATCTGTCCTATGAAATTCCTCTCAAAGGAATTCAAAAGACATAATGCATTCAAAGATTATAATAAGTGGAATGATGACTTACAGGTAGGAAACCGTAACGGTTAGAGCGAGAGAGCAAAAAGAGCCCAGCACCAACAGGACAAGCTCCGAATATCGACTCCCTCTCCCCGCAAAGTTCAAAACCATGAGAGAAGATGATGAATCCAGAATTGCTAATTTCAAGCTTTAAAACTCCTCCAGAGATTGCTTCAGCTATTATGTGTTAGCACATAAAAATATATATGTCGTCAGACGGGGAAAAAATGCAAGAAACAAAGAAAGAATACAACAATATCACAGAAGGACCGGCAAAGTCTCACTCCTTTACTCGTGCTAATGGCGAGCCACGTTAGAGTGAGTTTTAATACCATATTTATATATGTACATGTAAAATCGTACATACATACACATAAAAATATTGAAGACAATCAAAAGAAAGCAAGCGTAATACGATAGTAAAAATTAGAGTACTTCTAGGGTTCACTGGTGGGGCCCACTAAATGTCTATGACGAGGAGAAAACAGATCGGAAAAAAAAGTGTTTTTGTAAAAATAAAGGACACCAATAATCAAAGAAAATATCAATAATCAATACTCTATTTGAATATGGCATTTTATTTTATGCTTCAATATAAAATGTTATTTCAAATGATATATCCATCTTTTACCATAACTATCCTCAACATATTAATTTAGTATTGCATTAGAGATGTTTAACTGAGTTAGATAACGACGGAAAATGAAATCTTTGAACGTTAAAATCATTGAAATCATTAGGATGTCCCCACTGTAAGAGATCATATACCTATATTCCCGACGACCGTGAAGCTCACTTCCTCGAACACTAGCGCAGGTTGAGGAGATATATCAACCATTTGAACCGTGACAGGATAGTCATCTGCTTTCGTACCTGCACATTTCCCAAACATATAAATGATCGGCTTGATGTATATGTTTCATTCTATAATACCATTTTAAGTATCAATAACAAGAGTAGGGAATGGTTGGGCGAATTTCTTTGTCTTAATTAGCACTCTCAAGCTTCTATTCTTGCCATACATTTTCAATTGATATGAACTTGAAGTTTGTTTTATTTTATTCTTCTTAAGGGAAAGAGGAAAAAAATCTTTCTCAGGGAAATCGGGAACTCAAGTCATGTGGTAGAAACTGTCATTTTTACTCACCGATAGGAATTGTTATTGAGCTACTAGATTAATTTTCCAAAAGTTTGATATATGAGTGTTGAGGCAAAACAATTTTGAATCATTGACCAAACCATTAAAAGAAAAAATCAAATGGTCAAACTAGCAATTCCTATCGGCAATTAAGGAAAAATAATAGTGCCATCATTAAAATTTCCACCATTTTTAAGGGAAACAATCTTGTCAAAGCCAGGTGATTGTATGAAAATCAAAGTAAACAAAACATTTGAGATTGGTAGCTGACAAATATTCAAACAAAAATCTAAAGAAGTGAAAGATAATTTGAGAGGGAGAATTTACCACAGTAAGTATAATTAACCGGTATGCCTCGAGTTAGAGGTACTATCAAACATAATAGTGGTACGAGAAGGGCCATGATGAGCTTCATCTCTGCCATGACCACCACGTTTTAAGAAAATCTGCAAGCACTTTTGGTTTCTCATCACAAAGGATATTTAAGAGAGGGTAGAGGAATAAATATAGAGATAGAAGACGTTACAAATATAAGATAGATTTATATTTAGGGGGATTCATTTGAAGAGATTATTATTATTTTAAAGAAGGTTGATCTAAATAGCATATTTAAGTTAAAACTTAGTAAATAGTGTCATATAGTTTCAAAATGTGTAGTTAATATTAGCATATCATGAAAAATTGAATAATATCTCGTGAGAAATTAAGAATAAAAACCCCCAAAAAAACTTATGTTCCTTTCTCCTTTATATCTCTCATCTTTCTCCCTCGCAGGCACCAGCGACGACTAGAAAATACAGTATTATTGTGGTAATACTATATTACCAAGTACATATAAAAATTCACCAACGACTACATCAGATCGCTGGCTAACTAGAAATATAATATTACTCTAGTAATACTATATTATCGAGTAAATATAAAAATTCACCAGTGACTACATCAGACCATCGGCACAGGGAAATACAGTTAAAGTAATACTGTATTACTTTATAAATGCAAAAATTCACTAGTGGCTTTGTCAGAATGTTAGCATCTCGCAAAAACAGTATTACTTAAGTAACAATGTATTATCGTATAAATACAAAAATTTACCAATGACTATGCCGAACCACCGACGGTGACAAAAATTACTCTAGTAATACTGTTCGTGTGCCAAACTATAGTGGTGAAGTCAAGTCCGATGAAGACGATGGCGATGGCTTCATCTCTCCCTTCTTCTCGATTGTGAGCATCAACAGTGACGACTTTGACTCAAACATGACGGTGCAACAAGAGGGATGAGGAAATGATCTGACGATGTCAATTTGTTGAAGACGACAAAGACAATTCGGCATCAGAGGTTTAAGGTTGGGATTTGTGAGTTTGGTGTAAGAAGAGAGAAAAGGCAAAAAAAAAAAAAAGAAGAGGTCTGGTCTTGGTCTAATAAGAGAAAATAGAAAAGGAAAAAAGAGGTGACGCAGACTCAAAGCTCATCGAACTTCGGCCATGGCAAAGAGATGAGAGGAGAGAGAAAGACGGGGAGGAGAGAGAGAGCATATTTGGGAAAAAAAGAAAAAAAACTTGTTGTCAGATAAACGTGAAAGGAGGAAAATAATTGTTTTGGAGTATTTTTGACTTTTTAGCTATTTTAAAATTCTGACTTAGTCAAATATGCTATTTATTTTACTTTTTTAAAACATATGATACTAATTATCATATACCAAATAAGATATGCTATTTAGTTTAATTTTCCTTATTTTTCAATCAATATTTAATCATTCCCGGCACACTTCTAATAATTAAAAGTAAAAAGCCAAGAAACCTACCTTTTTTTTTTTTGCTTTTTTCAAAGGAAGAAACGTGTATTGAAGATGCATACATTATAATGTTCTTTATGGGCCAAAGATGGATTAAAAAAGGGCAATCATCTTTTAAAATTTGTTTTTATATAAATGCTACACATGTTTATTTATGGTATAACTTAACATGTAATATAAATGATAGTATGGCATAACATCTTCTAAGTGTGGCATGAATAAACACAACTTTTAAAAGTGTTACATAACATGTAATTTTCTCATTAAAAAAGATTGATCATTTGTAACTGTTACTCCTTGGATCTCATATTACAGCAGTGGAAGAAAATGCCCACAACATTAATTGTCGACATTTTCATGACATCGTCCTTATGTTGACATCCCAACAAAGATAAAAGGAAGAAAGATAGTTTTTCTGAAGTGTCTACAAAATAATATTTAAAAATATTAACAATATCTATAAACATCCGTAAGTATCTACATATTTTTGTAAATGTTCATAGATTGTCCAAAAACGTTAGGAAAAGTTTCTTTTTTGCAGAAAAATAAATCAATTTTATAGGAATTCTAGTTTTTTTTTATTGAAATGTAACAACGCTAATCAACGAAGATGGTTTTTTAATATACGAAGTGATACAACTCTCATACTTGAGAAAATATATGTGATACAACTCTCATACTTGAGAAAATATATTTTTGTTATTAAATTAATTCAAATCATTGTTTTAGAATTTTGATAAATTTAAAAAAAAATTCAAATTTTTTTGTTAAAAGATCCATCTTTCCTGTACATCTGTCAACGTGGACATTTTCCTCCAAGACTATTCATAAACGAAGACCTTAATTGCCTCCACATCGAAATTTCTATCACTGATTACAAGTACACACGTGAAGCAAACATGTAATTTAAATATTAATAATAGAATAGAAGTGAGAGATCAATAAGTCATCAAATAATGATGCCAGAAAACGAACTTCTAATATAAGTAAGCAAAAGAGAGACATGCGGAGTAGGAGTGGGAGGGGGAATCACTTGAGAAAACATCAAGAACTCTAGATTAAAAACACATGTAATTTTCAAAAAAAAAAAAAAAAACGTACACATCTGTCACGAACCCAATCCAAGGTAGTGACGTGGCATTCTAATTTAATTATTTTAACAATATTAACTAAACTCACTTATTGATTATTAGGTTATTTATGAAAATTCTGGTAAATTTAAAACCTTTTTGATAAAAATCATTTATTAATTTCTATAAAATAAGGCTAGGGGTTACCTCGATTTTCTTAGAACCAAATTAAAAGTAAATCTAGCGAGAGCAGGTCAGTCCAATATCAGCCCACATAGTGCACGCACACATCAACGACAAAAATAAGATATAAACCACAGTCCAATTTGAAATAAATAAATACCAAATAACTACTTGCCTTGATTAAATAATAAATAACTTAAGTAATGCTTCTATGGTCCGTTTGCACGATCCGTTGCACCTAGTCAGTGGTATATTGCAAACCACCTGGAAGGAGGGAAATTTAAAATAATAAAAAGTGAACAAAAGGCTCAGTAGGGCTTAATCGTTGAAAACATCAATTTAAATAAATGAAGTATGCACAAAACTTAAATGAAGGAAATAGCATTCCTGTAAATAAAATTTATCAAGAGTAGTAAATACAATAAGTTGCTCTCATACTCACTATTCCGGTCTATTAGTTATCTGTCATCATATTCGTTATCATTTACTAGGCAAAGCCAAATATAATCCACCGTAGTGATCCAGCCAAGTTTCAGGACCTGCCCCTAAGGTCGATCTCTATACGATTCGATCTCTGAATCATGGTATCATGCCCTAATATATCATTCTAAATAGTGTGTCCCACTCGTTCTGTTCTCTAAATCATTACTCAAGTCTCAATTACCAAGTTTCATCATTTACATTAATTATTTAGTACATTGTTCATCATGATCTCTCATCATTCACCAATTGCTAAAAACAACTAAATAATTATATTAAAATCATACCTTTAAAGACATTTTAGGAAGATAGGCGTGGCTGAAACACTTTTTAAAACCATGGCTACCAATGAAAAAGGGTTCTAGAGTTCTACCTTAATGGGATAACACAAACATGGTATTTCCGGTTTGTTACACGTTAACTCCACGAAATCACGAACCACCTTCAATAAGGACTAGGTATATCAATGTCTAATGTTAAATTATTCCACATTAGTATGCTACATCATGGTACCTTAGTGTATTGTACCTAATCACAAGGTCTCATAGCTTTTCTTGGTATCCAAACATAGCTTAGATCACATTTAAAACAATCTTAAGTTCGTAAAGCAAGTATAATACATTTAAAATACAGTTTGGAATCAACGGGACTCGGGTGGCACGAAATCAACTCTCTGTGAGTTGTGCAGTCGACTGCACCATGCATACCGCGGTCGACCGCGTGTTCGGCTTGTCAGACCCACAAGTTCGGCTTGCCGAACATCGGCCTTTTGAACCTCTGAAATCGGCCTTCCGATCACTTTGAATCCAGTAGGCCGAACTTCTTTCTGTGAGCTGTGTGGTCGACCACACCATGCATACCTCTGTCGACCGCGTGTTCGACCTGTCAAACCCCACAAGTTTGGCCTGCTGAACATGGGCCTTTGGACCTCTGAAATTGGCCTTCCGATCACTTTGAATCCGGCAAGCCAAACTCAAAGTTCAACCTACCAATCTGTCGCAATCTGAAAATCTCCAAGTCTTGGGTTTTAATCAAACCCGAGTTCAAAACTCAATCAAACATATTTTTCTCAATTCCTAGAGCATAGGTAACATCAAAACATAATGGAATAACATAATAGCACACATTTGAACACTTTTTAACAAGTTTTCATGTGAATCAAAGGTTTAAACCAAAAAATAGGAAAAATGTAAAAATTAGTTTAAATCTCATTTTAGTTCAAACCAAGCTCAGATTCAGGGTGATTTGGGTTCCATATACTTAGATTAAAGGTTATCTAAACTCATACAAGCTCAGATTACAAAACACAAGAAAGATTCAAAACGAAAATCCAAAAACCTTAGAGAAAAAGGGCTAACCTTTAATGGTCATTTTGAAGAAGATTTGATAGCTTGAACTTGTTTTCTTAGCCTCAAACAAGTGAGATTAGAGCTTGAGATTGAAATTTTTGCCTAGAAATGGAGAGAGGGAGAGACGGAAATGAAGAGAGAAAGAGAAAGTGAGTGAGCGATAGGAGAATAAGAAAAAATAAGGAGAGTGAGAGTGAGTAATAGTTTAAATAGAGGAGACTAGGGTTCCTAAGATAAAAAAAATTAGATAGTATAAGTTAAATATAAATCATCAAAATTGGTCAAAAGAGTTAAAAAAATGCTAAAATTTACTCATGGTAGTTTTTGACAAACTTTACAATTTAAGAAAACTAACAAAGGAGTAAAAATTAAACAAATTTGAAAAACACCAAAATGATTAGACAAATCTTTAGATTACAATTAGGCACACTAATATATCAATTACATACTAATTCTATTTAATAAATCCCTGGCTGTTAGAGCTCTACTCCCCTAAAGGGAATTTCTTCCTCAAAATTAGGACTCATCTCAAAAACAAATCAAAGGCAAGTACAATCCTCGCATAGTCAACGCCAATTTTCATGTCAAGCCTTACCTCCCATGACTCGTGGGCCACGACAGGGTCAACTGACCAATTAAACTAAACAATCAATCAAACAAAATAAACAAATAAATGAATTACTTGGCTGATACGAATCTCATCGGCAATCACCATCGCGTGGATGCAGACCACGAGGGTGGATAGATAGTTAAACTAAATTAATAGTCAATCACTATTTACATCATCATTCTTAGAATAAATAGCATTATGCGTCTAACATGTATGTAGATGCTGTGGTGTTGCCACAATATCCCCTCTAACAATATGACGTGATGTCATGAGCTAGCTACTTTTTATTTGATAACCTGAACTGATTTCTCCTCACGGGTCATTTCCGGTTGTATAACTACATCAAGGAATGAAACAGTCTTATTTGGGTAGGGATGGTTTTTCGATAGCATTGAGGCATGATATATGTTATGAACATAAAAAGCTTGCGAAGAGGATCAAGTCGATAAACAACTGCACCAACTAGATGAGTAACTCAAACAACTGACAAACCTTGGTATAAATTTTCCACATATGTCAAAACACGTAGTCCTTTTATATAGAGAAACCTCGAGCAGAACTAAACCACCTTGTCAGATTCTAAAAGTCGACGTCTTTTATCACCATGACTCTCTTGTCAATCCTGTGCTACCCCTAATTGATCTCATATCACGATAATCTTCTCATTACTTCCACAGATTTTATCTGGTCCGATAGTGATCCTATCTTCTGGCTCTAACTAACGAGTCGGTGATCGAAACGATTCTCTATAAGTACTCCGAAGGGTGACAAATCAACATTCACTTGGTGACCATCATCATGTGGCAAATTTAAGTTGAACTTAATGCTTCCTCCAAATTTTGTCAAGACCTAAAGTTATAGACACTAACAGATCCACAAGAATCTAAATAACTCGCTCCGACCAACCATCAGTTTGAGAATAAAAGTGCTAAAGTTTAATTCCATACCAAATACTCCTTGGAAACCCCTCCAATACTTATCATTAAACTGGGTATTTCCATTAAAGTGATAAATAACAAAATTCCTATGCATTTCTCAAAATGCAATCCTTCTAGGGCTTTCCTCACATACGTTGATCCAAATGGTATAAAATGCACTGTTCCTGTCATCCTATTCGCGGCGATTTAATAACATCTTCTTTTTTCTCTGTGGTTTTACCTGCTTACATGCCATACATTAAATCACTTGCTATACATTTGGCGACATAATTCCAAAATATTTCTATTCCCTGTCCCTTTACCAATGCTTGCCCTCATCCAAGTCACAATATATCTTTGCTCTTCCAAGACCTTTGTACTTCATCGTATTTAACCTTTATTACTTCCTTTAGCATAGACATGGCCAAAAATCCTAAGAAATACAAAGATTAACCTATACATATATACACATTCTACTCTTTAAACTATTCACCTGTCTTGAATCTATGTTTGGATTCCCTAAAGATACTGACCTCGCCATTAATTCTATTTCACTAGCTAAACAAGTGCTAAAATGGATACCAAGTTATATCTCAAAGTCTATCTGCGTCCTTCATAGCATCATCGTCCCTATTTACTAATCACAACATTTATTCTCTACTCTCTTAATGCCAGATTAGGGGAATCCCAAAAGTCCAAACCCAACTTTCTCTTGTGAATGAACACCTCAAATTGCTATGATCCGAGAAAAATCTAAAATATTGTTCCTCAAAGAAGAAAAGAAATATGACCTCTAAATCTTCGTTTGGCTAAATACTATAAATCCTAGATCATATGTGAAATAACCCTATTCGTGAAGCTTCACTAGTCATAACTCCTATGCTGTGACCAATCCATACTGCACCATTATGCATTCAAGTCTACACTGGTATAAACCTCATATGACTCATCACTATTCGGTACCATCATCACTTGAACAGTGATCGATAGAGTTTCAATTATTGAAAAGCATGCTCACATTCGACGTTCCATTCAAACCAAACATTCTTCCTCGTCAACCGCACCAACAATGCCGCCATCCTTGAGAAATCTAGGACAAATCCCCTGTAATGTCCTACAATCCCAGAAAACCATGGAGTCCAATCATGTTCTTCAGTTGTTCTCATTGCGGCACTATTCTTATCTTAGAAAGATCCTTAGATGTATCTTGATCAGGGTGACTCATCTCAGAAAACCAACTTAGGTTGATCGAAACTTACACTTCTCCATTTTGGCATATAGCTGATGGTCCTATAATGTGGATAAAACAATTCTCAGATGCTGCCCATGACCCTCATGTTTTAGAAGAAACTAAGAAACTAGTATGTTGTCAATAAATATAATCACGATCTGGTTCAAGTAAGGCCAAAAGATCCGATTCATCAAGTCTATAGAAGCTACCGATACATTTGCTAATCTGAACAATATTAACAAAAATTCAAAGTATTCATACTAGGTCCCAAAGGTTGTCCTAGGGATTCATTTCTTCCTTTATTCTAAGTTGACAATACTACATGCACGAATCCATCCTCGAGGAATATTAAAAACCAATCAACTGTTTGAAAAAAAACCCATCGATCCTAGGACCTATGGGTTATAAGCCCACACTATAACCTGTTCCAATTACTGGTAATCATTTCAAAACCTAAGAGTCCTATCATATCTTTTATCAAACCGAACTTATGCACCCTATGGTGATGTACTATTTCATATATAGCTTTTATCTACAAGCCCTTAAAGCTGCTTCTCAATTCTTTCATTTCTGCTAGCACCATCCAACACGACACGGAGGAGATCAAACAATTTCAGGAAGTAATTCGATACTGAACTAAATTTCATGCGGCAGTAGAATTTATACTAATTACACTTGACCCCCCTTCTATAGTTAAAAGGAATACACAACACACTAAACTGACTATGTTGTTATTGATACAATAGGATTTATCTAATCATGGTATCAAAACTTGATTACTCATCATCTAATCTTCACCACATAAGTAGGTGATTAGCGTCTTCCTTTTTGGTTATTGGGGTCACTTTTCTAAGGCAAAATCAATCACAACATCATACTTAGGTAGCCAATCTGCTCCTAGGTTTATATCATAAGTGCTCATTGGGAGTGTAGTGAAATCATCTCAAGTTTCACCCTTAATCATCATTTTTATAAAATCCACATACATTATTCACATATACTCATCCTGACGGTAAAATAATAATCATGCTAGACCTTTCTATATACTAACACTGAGCGATTTACAAGGAATTCAAAATGAGAGAATTATGACAACAATATCTATAGGTCACAAGCTAAAACTAAGATTATGCTAGTCATGCTGTAAACTATTACGAGCAAAGTAACAACAGAAATCATAAGGGTCATTCATTCACCATTGGAGAAGCTATCACTTCCATAGTTGACACCACCGTGCTGGTTCCTTGGCTAACCTGGGTGGTTGTTTTTACTGTTGCTCTTGTCATCTTCTTGTGGTTCACTAGTGGTCTCTATCCCATTCTCGTAGTGAGTGGTGTCATCTTCTTCAATGTACGATGCAAATGACACCAATTCACTATATACCCAGACCCTTAAAACAACCAATTGTCATCAAATACATCCTTTAAGTCCTTAAAACATAACACATGCTACAATGGATGGGGCGACCTGACCTTCTCAGTAAACTTTATTTCCTATTCCTTAAGTGTAGCTTCACATAATCCCAGACGATAGATTTCGATGACTTCCCAGTCCTTATATCCTTAGGGAAAGGAACAGTCATAAAACATCTTCTTAGTTTTATCCAAATCAATGTCCCGGTTATCCTATACATAGTATCCATTAGGCTCCCCTAACATATCCTAATACTTTTCCACTGAGTAAAATCATTGCCCAATAGCTTGGACGAAGGTTTAGTATTCTATGAGAGGTTAGAACCACTGTGCGAATAAGTTCTTAGAAATACCTTTATCGACAACTCACCATAGAATTTTCACATTTTACCCTTTGCTGTCATTAACCTTAAGGCAGTAGATTTAGCAACTATCATTCCTTCGTTATTAATGGGGAATAAGTCGGTAGTGGCATAACGATGCCTAGGTGCCATTCTCTCAGTCCTCAATGAGAGAGTTAGACTATCAGTGGTTTTTCAATGTTGTATCTATGTGTGCACACATCCCAAGGTTCATAAACCTAGGGCTCTGATACCATTTTGTCACGAACCCAATCTAGAGGTACTAATGTGGCAGTCTAATTTAATTATTTTAAATAATATTAACTAAACTCGCCTATTGATTATTAGGTTATTTATGAAATTTTGGGCAAATTTAAAACATTTTTGAGAAAATTCATTTATTAATTCCTATAAAGTAAGGCTAGGGGTTACCTCAATTTTTTTAAAACCAAATTAAAAGTAAATCTAGTGAAAGTGGGTCGGTCCAATACCGGCCCACATAGTGCACGCATACATCAACAACATAAATAAGATATAAACCACAGTCCAATAAAAAATAGATAAATACCAAATAACTACTTGCCTTGGCCAAATAATACATAACTTAAGTAATGCTCCTATGGTCCGTTCGCATGATCTGCTGCACCTAGTTAGTGGTATACTGTAAACCACCTAGAACGAGGAAAATTTAAAACAATAAAATAGTGAACAAAAGGCTCAGTAGGACTTAATCGTTGAAAACATCAATTTAAATAAATGAAGTATGCATAAAATTTAAATAAAGGAAATAGCATTACTGTAAACAAAATTTATCAAGACTAGTAAATATAATCAATTGCTCTCATACTCACCATTCTGGTCTATTAGTCATTTGTCATCATATTCATTATCATTTACTAGGCAAAGCCAAATATGAATCCATTGTAGTGGCCCAGTTAAGTTTTGGGACCTGCTCCCAAGGTCGCTCTCTATACAATCCAATCTTTGAATCATGGCATCACACCCTAATATCTCATTCCAAATGGTGTGTCCCATTCGTTTGGTTCTCTAAATCATTACTTAGGTCTCAATTACCAAGTTTCATCATTTACATTCATTCACTACAAGAAAAACTACATTTAACGATATATTATTTACAACATGTAGTTCTTCAATGTCGTTGAAAAGTATATACAACAACATCTCTAACAAAGATGTTGTTAATAACATTTGAAACAATAATTAACGACATCTATATGATGTCGTATTAAAGGTCTCCTTTTAACGATAATAATTTATTGTCGTTAAATTATTTAACAATAAGTAGGAGATGTCGTCAAAGCTTTGGAGATTCCACGGCATCCCTTATAGACAACATTGGTCAAGATGTCATCTATAAGAGGTGTCATAGAATCTCCAAGGCTTTGACGACATCTCTTACTTGTTGTTAAATAATTTAACGACACTAAACTATTGTCGTTAAAAGGAGACCTTTAATACGACATCATATAGATGTCGTTAATTATGTTTCAAATGTTATTAACAATATCTTTGTTAGAGATGTCGTTGTATGTATTTTTCAACAACATTCAAAAACTACATGTCGTAAATAATATATCATTAAATGTAGTTTTTCTTGTAATGATTATTCAGTTCATTGTTCATCATGATCTCTCATCATTCACCAATTGTTGAAAACAACTAAATAATTTTATTAAAATCATACCTTTGAAGACATTTCAAGAAGATAGGTCGTTGCTGAAACACTTTTTAAAACCATGGCTACCCTCCTACCTCAATAGGATAACACAAACATCATATTTCTAGTCTACTACATGTTAACTCCATGAACCACTTTCAATAGGGACTAGGTATATCAATGTCTAATCTTAAATTATTCCACATTAGTATGCTATATCATGGTATCTTAATCTGTCGTGCCTAATCACAAGTCTCATAGCTTTTCATGGTATCCAAACATAGTTTAGATCACATTTAAAACAATCTTAAATTTGTAAAGCAAGTAAAATACATTTAAAATATAATTTGGAATCAACGGGACTCGAGTGGCACGAAATCAACTCTCTGTGACCACACCATGCATATCATGGTCGACTGCATGTTCGGCCTGTCAAACATCAACCTTTCGAACCTCTGAAATAGGCCTTTTGATCATTTTAAATCTGGCATGCTAAACTTTGAGTTCGGCCTGTCGATCTATCGCGATCTGGAAATCTCCAAGTCTTATGTTTTTATCAAACTCGAGTTCAAAACTCAATCAAACCTATTTTTCCTCAATTCTTGGAGCATAGGTAACATCAAAACATGATGGAATAACATAATAACACACATTTGAACACTTTTTAACAAGTTTTCATGCGAATCAAAGGTTTAAACCGAAAAATAAGAAACATGTAAAAATTAGTTTAAATCTCATTTTAATTCAAACCAAGCTCGGATTCGGGGTGATTTGGGTTCCATATACTTAGATTAAAGGTTATCTAAACTCATACAAGCTCGGATTACAAAATACACGAGAGATTCAAAACAAAAATCCAAAAACTTTAGAGAAAAAGGGCTAACCTTTAATGGACATTTTGAAGAAGATTTGGTAGCTTGAACTTCATTTCTTGGCCTTAAATATGCAAGATTAGAGCTTGAGATTGAAATTTTTGCCGAGAAATGGAGAGAGGGAGAGACAACAATGAAGAGAGAAAGAGAAAGTGAGTGAGCGACAGGAGAGAAAGAGAAAATGAGGAGAGTGAGAATGAGTGATAGTTTAAATAAAGGAGACTATGATTCCTAAGATAAAAAATTAGATAGTATAAGTTAGATAGAAATCATCAAAATTGATCAAAAGAGTTAACAAATGCTAAAATTTACTCATGGTAGTTTTTGACAAACTTTAGAATTTAAGAAAACTAACAAAGGTGTAAAAATGGAACAAATTTGAAAAACACCAAAATGATTAGACAAATCTTTAAATTACAATTAGGCACACTAATTTGCCAATTACATACTAAATCTATTTAATAAATCCTAGGGTGTTACAACATGTATTTTAAACCATCATGGATTACATGTACAACCATCCTTTTATGCTATTTTAATTGGCCTTGGTTTATTAATTAATTGATGAAAGACAATTGTTTCAAAAAAAATTTTAGGCAGTTGTCAATAGTCAACCAAGATGGGAGGTGGTGCAAACCTAAGCTTAGAGCTAGAGGTTAGAAAAAGCTTGGTTGTATCGATGTCATGGTCGAACCAACATAGAACTAGGAGCAACAAGTCGGGGCTGACGGGAAGTCAGACAAGGCCATGTGCCTTAGTCCGACCAACTACCAAGGGTCAATGTTCAAGTTTGACTAAAGGGCACGACTGACGTCCATATTGGGGTTGGCTGCTAAGATGAGATTAGTGCTCGAGTCTAACCAAAGGTCGAATCACGTGTTAGACTAATAAACCGGGCTATGAGCAATGCTAAATCATATCAAAGCTATTCCTATGCTCAATTTGATGCCAAACTTTTCCCATTAATTTGAGCCAATCCTGTTGAACTAATTCTTAATTCTTGCCCCATCAATCTAACCTATTCTTGATCATGGCTTGTCGCTGTTGTACTAATGCCATCCCAAAAAATTAATTTTTTCGTTGTGATATTTGTTTTACCCTATTTGTAACTAATAGGTTGAAATTGAAGTTCCAAACACCCATCAACTGCTTAATACCATCCATCTGGTCCAAGGCCCACCTTTCTACCTTAGCACTCTTTAATACCAACATCATCACGAGTACGGATTTTTTTTAATTTTCACTCAATTGGAATTTTCAATTGGAACTCTATTATATATGGGGCATATAAAGAAAGTTGACATTTTGTATGAAGTTTTTATTAGCATATAAAAGAAAGCTGACATTTTGTATAGAGTTAACTTTATTCGTACTTTTGAAATTTTTGTACTTTTTTCAATTAGGAAATCTCTTGATTTTAATGGATTTGATAATTTGATAACTTGTCACATTCTCTAATTGTAATTTCTATTTTTATAGAAATCACCAATATTGCTCCTCACTAGTGATTTTTTTTATAAGTATGTGGATGGAGACACGATACCAACCATGATAGATCTTTGATTTCTATTCTTGCTTTTATTTTCTTCTTTAATTTTCAATAGATTGAATTAAATTATAAAACAAATATCACAGCGAAGAAATTAATTTTTTGGGATGACATTAGTACAACAACGACAAGCCATGATAAAGAATAGGTCAGATTGTTGGGACAAGAACTAGGAATTAGCTCAACAGGATTAGCTTGGATTGATGGGACAAGTTTGGCATCAGATTGAGCATGGGAATAGCCTTGATTTGATTTTAGCATTTTGCCCAACCCTGTCATAGCCTAGTTTGTTAGTCTGACACATGATTCGACCTAGGGCATCAGTTAGACTCAAGCACTAATCTCATCCTAGAAGCCAACCCCAACACAAACGTCAGTCCTACCTTTTACTCAAACTCAGATGCTGACCCTTGTTAGTTGGTCCGACTAAGGCGCATGGCCTCAACTGACCCCACCTATCAGCCTCTACTTATTGCTCCTAGTTCTATGTCGGTCCGACCACGACATTGATGCAACCAAGCTTGTTGTTCTAACCTCTAGTCCTAGGTCGACACCACCTCTCATCTCAGTTGATTGTTGACAACTACCTAAAATTTTTATTTGAAACAATAGTTTTCATCAATTAATTAATCCAAGATGGTTTAAAATATGTGTACCCTTTTTTTTTTTTGAAAATTACATGTGTATGTTTTTAATCTAGAGTTCTTGATGTTTTCTCAAGCGATTCACCCCCTGCAACCCTACCTGGCCTGTCTCTCTTTTACTTTTATTAGAAGTCCATCTTCTTACATCAATATTTGATGAATTATTGATCTTTCACTTTTTTTCTATTATTAAGATTTAAATTGCATGTTGGCTTCACGTGTGTACCTATAATCAATGATGGAAATGTCGATGTTGAGGCAATTAAGGTTAGAGATGCAACAATAGGCTGGGACCCGTAGGCCAACATGGGCCCATCCTAATACAGTAATAGGCCTGGTTGACAAGGCCCATCACTGTTCAAGGCACGACTCGGCCCATAAATATTAGTGAGATGGGTTGGGCCAACATATATCGGCCCAAGGACCAGGCCAGCCTGACACGTTTAGACCCATCATGGGCTTGCACATCCTTGCCCGTGTAAGGCCCATATAGGCCTACAATGGGCCAGCCCACCGAAGGCCTATTGTGGCCTAATTTTATTTATAATTTTTTTTGTTTTTTAGTAATTGTGTAAGTATCTTATGTATAATTATCTTGATTGTACTTTTTTTTTCTTACCAAGATTTTGTCTCACTAGGTTTTGCTTGAAAAGGTTTTTAATGAGGCAATCGTAAATAAAATATACCTTTTTATATTTCCATCAACTATTCAAAGTTTTGTATTTGTTAACTTGTTTAAAAATTTAAAATTTATTAAAAATATACTTAGATGGGCCGGCCCATCTAAACCCTCAATGGGCTAAAATGAGCCTACTTATCTTAACTCATAGATAAGCTCAAATAGGCCCAGCCTATCCAATGCCCATGGCACAGCCTAACTCAACCTATGGCATGGCCCAGCCTGACCCACATAAAATTAGCCTGTGGTGTGGGCTAGGCTGGGCCGAGGTAATATTAATATAAGCCGGCCTGACCCAACGTCCAAAATTCATGTGCTAGGCCAGCCTAGCCCAAGGCCTGCGTGGGCCTAAGGAGAACGGGCAGGGCCGAGCTGACCTATTCTTGCATCTCTAATTGAGGTTTTGGTTTATGAACAGTGTTGGAGGAAAATGTCAACATTGACAGATATACTGGAAAGATGGATCTTTTAACAAAAAAAAAAATTGAATATTTTGTAGAAACTTTACAAAATGCGAAAACAATCAATATTACTTGATTTGAATTAATTTTATAACAAAAAGTATATTTTTTCAAGTATGAGAGTTATGTCGCTTAGTATATTAAGAAACCATCTTTGTTGAATAGCATTGTTACGTTTCAATAAAAAGACTAGAAATTGCTATAAAATTGATTTCTTTCTTTTGCAAAAAAGAAACTTTTCCTAACTTTTTGGACAATCTGTGGACATTTTTAAAAAAATGTAGATATTCACAGATATTCATGGATATTGCAATTATTTTTAAATATTATGTTGTGGACACTTTAGAGAAACTATCTTTCTTCCTTTCATCCTTGTCGGGATATCAACTTAAGGACAATGTCATGAAAATGTCGACAATTAATGTTGTGGGCATTTTCATCCACCGTTGTAGTATGAGATCCATGGAGCAACAGTTACAAATGATCAATCTTTTTTAATGAGAAAATAACATGTTATATAGCACGTTTAAAATTTGTGTTTGTTTATACCACACTTAGAAGATGTTGTGTCATACTATCATTTATATTATATGTTAAGTTGTACCACAAAAAAAAAATATGTATGGCATTTTTAAAAAGTCAATTTTAAAAAATGATTGCCCTTTTTTAATCCATCTTTGGCCCATAAAGGACATTATAATGTATACACCTTCAATACACGTTTCTTCCTTTGAAAAAAGGGGGTAATAAAAGGTATGTTTCTTGGCTTTTCACTTTTAATTCTTAGAAGTGTGCCTGGAATGATTAAATATTGATTGAAAATTAAGGGAAATTATACTAAATATTATATCTTATTTGGTATATGATAATTAGTATCATATATTTTAAAAAAAGTAAAATAAATTGCATATTTGACAAAGTCAAAATTTTAAAACAACTAAAAATTCAAAAATACACTAAAACAATTATTTTCCTCCCATCACGTTTGTCGACAACATGTTTTATTTTTTTCCTTTTTTTTTTTCTAAATATGTTCTTTCTTTCTCCTCCCTCTCTTTCTCTCTCCTCTCATCTTTCCGCCCTAGCCAAAGTCCAATGAGCTTCGAGTCTGTATCACCTCTTTTTCCCTTCTCTATCTTCTCTCGTTAAACTAAGACCAGACCTCCTCTTCTTTTCTTTCCTTCTCTCTCTTCTTGCGCCAAACTCACAGATCCCAGCCTTAAACCTCTGATGCCAAATTGTCTCTGTCATCTTCAACCAGATCGAAGTCGTCGTATCATTTCCTCGTCCCTGTCATTGCTCCATCATGTTTGAGTCGAAGTCGTCACTGTTGATGCTGCATCACAATCGAGAAGAAGGGAGAGATGAAGCCGTCACCGTCATCTCCATTGGACTTGACTTCACCACTACAGATCGGCACACCGACAGTATTACTAGAGTAATTTTTGTTGCCGTGGCGGTTCGACATAGTCGCTGGTAAAATTTTGTATTTACATGATAATACAATGTTACTTGAATAATACTGTATTTCCCAGATAGTCTGACGAAGTCACTAATAAACTTTTGTATTTACAAAGATATAAGATTACTTTAATTATATTTATTGGCACCGATGGTTCGGCGAAACAGATAGTGAATTTTTGTATTTATCCAATAATATAGTATTACTAAAGTAATATTGCATTTCTCAGTTGCAAATGGTCTGACGTAGTTGTTGGTGAATTTTTATATTTACTTGGTAATATAGTATTAGCAGATTAATACTGCATTTCTCGACCGTCGCTGGCGCCTGTGAGAGAGAAAGATGAAAGATATAAAGGAGAAAGAGGTAAAAGTATTTTTAAGGCATTTGTTCTCAATTTCTCATAAGATATTATTCAATTTTTCATAATATGTTAATATTTATTATATATTTTGAAACTATATGACATTATTTATTAAGCTTTAATCTAAATATGTTATTTTGCTTTCCTCCTTTAAAATAATAATAATATCTTAAAATGAATCCCCCTAAATATAAACCTATCTTATATTTGTTACGTCTTCTATCTCTATATTTATTCCTCTCCCCTCTCTTGAATATCCTTTGTGATCAGAAACCAAAAGTGCTTACAGATTTTCTTAAAACGTGGTGGTGATGGCGGAGATGAAGTTCATCATGGACTTTCTCGTACCACTATTATGTTTGATAGTACCTCTAACTCGAGGTATACCGGTTAATTATACTTACTGCGGTAAATTCTCCCTCTCAAATTATCCTTCACTTTTTT
>CAMOHE010025771.1:0-23133 GCA_946598075.1 Artocarpus hirsutus | reverse complement strand
AAATATGTTCTTTCTTTCTCCTCCCTCTCTTTCTCTCTCCTCTCATCTCTCCGCCCTAGCCAAAGTCCAATGAGCTTCGAGTCTGCATCACCTCTTTTTCCCTTCTCTATCTTCTCTCGTTAAACTAAGACCAGACCTCCTCTTCTTTTCTTTCCTTCTCTCTCTTCTTGCGCCAGACTCACAGATCCCAGCCTTAAACCTCTGATGCCAAATTGTCTCCGTCATCTTCAACCAGATCGAAGTCGTCGTATCATTTCCTCGTCCCTGTCATTGCTCCATCATGTTTGAGTCGAAGTCGTCACTGTTGATGCTGCATCACAATCGAAAAGAAGGGAGAGATGAAGCCGTCGCCGTCATCTCCATTGGACTTGACTTCACCACTACAGATCAGCACACCGACAGTATTACTAGAGTAATTTTTGTTGCCGTCGGCGGTTCGGTATAGTCGCCCGTAAAATTTTGTATTTACACGATAATACAATGTTACTTAAATAATATTTTATTTCCCAGACATTGATAGTCTGAGGAAGTCATCAGTAAACTTTTGTATTTACAAAGATGCAAGATTACTTTAATTATATTTATTGGCACTGATGGTTCGGCGAAACCGTTAGTGAATTTTTATATTTACCCAATAATATAGTATTACTGAAGTAATATTGCATTTCTCAGTTGCCAATGGTTTGACGTAGTTGTTGGTGAATTTTTGTATTTACTTGGTAATATAGTATTAGAAGATTAATACTGCATTTCTCGACCGTCGCTGGTGCCTGTGAGAGAGAAAGATGAGAGATATAAAGGAGAAGTAGGTAGAAGTATTTTTAGGGCCTTTGTTCTCAATTTCTCATGAGATATTATTCAATTTTTCATGATATGTTAATATTTACTACATATTTTAAAACTATATGACATTATTTATTAAGCTATAATCTAAACATGCTATTTTGCTTTTCTCCTTTAAAATAATAATAACATCTTAAAATGAATCCCCCTTAAATATAAACCTATCTTATATTTGTTACGTCTTCTATCTCTATATTTATTCCTCTCCCCTCTCTTGAATATCCTTTGTGATCAGAAACCAAAAGTGCTTACAGATTTTCTTAAAACGCGGTGGTGATGGCGGAGATGAAGCTCATCATGGACTTTCTCGTACCACTATTATGTTTGATAGTACCTCTAACTCGAGGCATACCGGTTAATTATACTTACTGCGGTAAATTCTCCCTCTCAAATTATCCTTCACTTTTTTAGATTTTTGTGTGAATATTTATCAGTTATCAATCTGAAAATGTTTTGTTTGCTTTGATTTTCATGCATATCACCTTGCTTTGACGAGATTGTTTCCCTTGAAAATGGTGGAAATTTTAATGATGGCACTATTGTTTTTCCTTGATTGCCGATAGCAATTGCTAGTTTGACCATTTGATTTTTTGCAATGGTTTAGTCAGTGATTGAAAATTGTTTTGCGTCAACACTTGTATATCAAACTTTTGAAAACTTAATCCAGTAACTAAATAACAATTCTTATCGGTGGGCAAAAATGACAGTTTCTACCATATAACTTGAGTTTCCGATTTCCGTGAGAAAGATTTTTTTCCCCTTTCCCTTAAGAAGAACAAAATAAAATATTAAAATCCTACATTTCAAGAGAGAGAGAGAGAGAGAGAGAGAGAGAGAATCGAGTATCCATAACTTTTGTTTCTCTGAGTCTCACATTACATTACACATACACACGTGAAAGTCAAAGCAGACACGTTTAGGCAATGAAAATCTTAAATTAAAATCAACAGCAACGAAAGAGCAGTCTATCATTATCGTCTCAAAGGTATAACACTCAGCTTTCCCTTAAAATAGTTATGCTCAACTTTATATCTTCTCAGGAAAGTAGGAGGTAGTTGGGACGATAAAGCACCAGTAAAGTTTAATTTACAAGTTCGTATAAAGACAGAAATGATGCATATATACTAAAGAAACAACTTTATGCAACCCTAACTATCCGCCACAGATGATCCAATGCCAATGCGGAAACCGAAGTTAATGCATGTTAGCTCATGCTTTTCATCATCTACCAGCTTCATTGTGAGTTTGTATGTACCCTGACACGCAAAACATTATTAGAGATACAGAAACATTATTATTTATACACACACACAGAGAAAGAGACTTCTTCAGATAAATAACAGACCCAATGGTGAAAGTTAAGTTTAAAGGAAAAAGATGGCCCTAAAAATGACGAGTTCTTAAAAGTCCCGTAGCAGGAGGTCGGGAATTCATCGCACGTTTGCAAATTGTAATATCTTTTAGAAATGAATAACGGCAAGCAAACTAAAATACAAATGAACGGAAAGAAAAATATTTATCTTAAACAACTCGTGCGTGCGCAGTGGTATTTGAGGCTGAAAGGAGATTTAGCTGTAATTGGACAGTTAAAATTTCTCTGAAACTGAGTGACTCTGCTAGAAATATAATGAAAATGAAATTGCATAATGGAATGATGACTTACAGGTGGAGTAAATGCAGGTAAAACTTGGGAGTGAGAAATCATGAAATCACCAATTGAAACAGGGCAAGAAGTCTCTTCGCAAAACTTGTGTTCCTCGGTGTGGATGTGTACGTTAAAAAATGAAACTTCAATAACCAGTTTTCCTCCAGATATTGGTGCCTCTGTTAGCACATAAGAGGTCATGAGCAACCTTAAAAAAAAAAGGAAAAAAAAAAGAAAAAAGGAGAGAGGGGGTGGGAAGAGACAGTGGGGGACACACATGCACGCAAGAGAATTGGTTACAACCTCCAGTTACAATTTTTTTTTTTTTTTTTATAACTCATGCTGATATCAAATCTACTAGAGTATTGTATCCTACCCACATTTATATATAAGTCTATGTACACAAAAACCATAGTCCTTTAAGAAGAATCCTTCATAGTTTTGGCGCTAAAACTAGTGAAACTTGGTACACAAATGACACATTCACATTGTTTTTTCCAGCATATCGACAAGAAAGAATCAAGCCGAAATAGCAGAAATGAGCAAATTAATGACAGAGAACAAGGCATTTCAACATCAAAATCTCAAGTAAAACTAGTGTTGTTACATAAAATTATGCAATTGTATTTCCCAGTAACAAAAACTACATCAACTTATATGTAGACAAGAATGCATCAAGCATAAGATAGGAAATTAACAGAACTAAGTAATGACGAAAACAAAACTTTTCAAACATCAAAATCAATATTCCGCTTTCTTAATTCACACGGTACCTGCAGTTGCGGAAACGCTGAACTTTGCCTCCTTGCCTCTTATGACAGGGTTAGGATTTATCTCAACTCCACTAACCTTGACATCATAAGCCTTCTTAGCTACAAGAAGAATTACACATATTCCAAAAACATATCAGCTAACATTTTATTGCATACCAGCAATACAACAATCCAAACAACAAATATAATTGCTAAACTGAAACTTCCATCTGATCCATTACATGAATTTACACAAAATGTAACCAGAGAATCAAGAAAAGAAGACAAAATTGGAGCTCTGGGGGCAAAAAAAAAAAAAAATGAAACTCCATAGAATTTCTGGTAAAACAGAAAAAATAAAAGGTGCTTTTCTTTTAGTATCTTATGACCCTACTTACAACAATCAAATAATAAATATAATTATTAAACTGAAACTCTCATCTGATTAATAACATAAATTTACAAAATATGTGTGTGTGTGTGTGTGTGTGTAAGCAGAGTCAAGGAAAGCAGACAAACTAGTAATTAGAGGTTTAGGGGAAAAACATGGAACTCTATAGATTTTTCCGGTAAAGCAAACAAAAAGAAAAAGTCCGGACAGAGTTATTGTTCAATTTTTCGTTTTCCTGTGTGAAAGGAAACAAAAATCATAACTTTCGCTTAGAATCTCATCAAAGCACTATTTTTTTCCTCCAATTCCCAGAAATCTCATCAAAGATTGCCAATAATAAAAATTAAGCCAACAACGACAGTAATTAAGGAATTATACAATTTTTTTCCAACAAAACAAAATCTAATCGAAGAAAGCTAATAATCGAAACCCTAAAATGAAGATCAGAGAAAACCAAAAATTGCCGATTGCAAACATAAACCAATATTCGAACCAAAAAAAAACCCAGAAAAATGGCGAAAAGAAAAGGGTTTTGAGGTAGTTACTGCAGTATGTAACGTCGGTGGCCTGAGACAGAGTCGCGATCAGACATAGCGATACGAGAAGAACTGCGATGAGCTTCATCGGCGCCATTTTTCTCCACAGAAATCAAGCCTTCGCAGAGACTCACAGAAAGTCAACGAAAAAGAATGGGAAAAATTATCGCTTTGGTTCCTGATCACTAGAGAGAGAAAGAGAGAGTAATTGCTTTGAATGAAGACGAGAAGATACATGAAGCAAGAACGTAGGGTGGGAATGAACTCGATTATTTCCACATCTGATTGATTTGTTTATGTCCTTGTTTTTTGTTTTTTCTCGACCTCCAAGGAATAAAAAAATCAAAATAAGAATAAAACGTTGGTCCTTGTTTTTTTGTTTTTTTGGGGTCTCATTTTATTAGTTATTTATCTAGAAGTCCCTCTACTCTTGGAATTACGGTAGCTTCCCCTTACTTTTCGTTCATTTTTGTTAGACAGGCCCATTTTCCCTGGGGATTAACTTTTGTACCGGCTACTAACTTGTCATTATTCATTAGTAGATATAACTACTGATGTGGTAATTTTTTAAATACTTATCAATAAAAATGTGACAACTAATAAATTGATACATAAGTTGAGATTAGAGCAAATGCCTTTAACATTTTTCTTATTATTATTAGGGTTATAGATATTAATGGCCCTTTTAAAAATCTTGACTTTGCTCTCTGATTTTTAAAAATTATCATTTTGTCCTTGTTTCAAAACTCCTTATTGTATCCTATTTTTTGATTTTCTATTCAAGTAGATAGTATTAAGTCCATAGATTCGCTTTTGGGTCACCTATAAAGACAAAATAAAATTTTCTCACACTCAGGCTTTGCTTCATGTTTACACTCCCATTTAATGTTCTTTACCTGCTCTCATTTAAAAAAGGTCTATATGCACATTGTTTCTCAATATTGTTCATCAATATCTCCTCATCTTTAAAGCGTAATGCATCTTTTTTAGTATTCAAATTTAGATATCGGCGAACAATATCAACTTAGTAAATGAGTTACGAATTAAAAAGAAAAAAATATTTACAGAAAAATCCTTCCTAAATAAAAGTTCAAATAAAAAGCAAAGGCGTCAAGTGAGAGTGTAAATATGAAACAAAACATAAGAGTGATAAAACCTTATGTTGCCCTCATAGGTGACCCATGTGTGAATCATGTGGGTTGAATTCCGTCTATTTGAACAGAAAATCAGAATTTTAGGGAACAAAGTGATAAGCTTTGAAAGTTTATGGGCAAAATTATGATTTTTAAAATTTAGGGGGTAAATTGAGGAGTTTTAAAAGTTTAGAGAATAAAGTGGTAATTTTTAAAGTTCAGACGATAAAATAAGAAAGTCCTTAAATTTTAGGAACTATTAGTGTTAATAACCATTGTTATTATTACCAAAAATCTTTTTTAAATAAAAAAATATTTATTTTAGAATTACTAAAAATCATTTTGCATATTTTGAAATTATCATAAAAACTACCATGTTGTAAATATATATACCTTTTAATTGAACTTTTTAGAAACTATAAAAGCATCTTTTAAGTTAAAAAAGTTAGAATAAATTACATTTACACCCCTTCTGTTTTGCCTAAATTACATAGACACTTTCTTGCAACAAAATTAATCACCTTGACACTCCTTGGTTGTTTAGAAAACTTATAGAGTATCCTTTCTAGTAGTTGAACAAGAAAGTTGATTGTAAGTTGATTGTTAATTTGTTCAAAAATGCCAAAAAAGTCGTCCATCTAGTAAAAAAAAAGTTTTTAGTTATTTATGCAAATTGAAATGATGATTTTTCCTTTTTGACATCAAAAAATGAGTTCAAATAATTTATACACACTTATAACTATGAATTTCACTCTAATAAAAGACAAATTGTTCTTTTTCGTTTTTTCTCCTTTTTCTTCCAAAGATAACGAATGTGTCCAAGATGAGATAAAATACAAAGATTAAAATTAAATAGTCTAAAAAAAAAAAAGCCTAGAACTACATTTTCAATTCTAAAAAGTTGGGTGATATACAAACTAATCACACGAAGTAATCACAACCACACAAAACTAATTAAAATAGCACAGTAATCTTAATAAAACTAAAACAAATTAATTCCAACAAAACCAAAACTAACAAATCCTAACAGAACCATAAGTCATTTATAAAAAAATAATAATATATTTTTGGATTATCAAATATGTAAAAATAAATAATATTAAAAAATAATAATAATAAACATTTTATGCCCAACCTCTCCTTCTCTAATGACGTGAGTCGCCCTCTTTGTGTCTTCGTCCCCCACTCCTAACTCCTCTTCCCAGCCCTGTTCAACCTCGTGCTAACCAGCCCATTGCCCCAGCCAACCCACCTGCGTGCTATCCACGTCACCCCTCACCCTTACTACTGCACCCATCTCCCTTCCTCCCATTGCCTTGTCCTTCCTTGCCTTCGTCGACCGTCTCTGTCACCATGTTGCATGCTCTGATCAATAAAGAGTGAGATTAAGAGAGTGAAAGGAGAGGGAGAGAGAAGAGAAGTGAAGAGATAAAAGGAAGGGGTCGCGGTGTGGGGGGTTGGTGTGGTTGGGCACAAAGGTGGGGTTGTGAACACGAGGGGGTAGGTAGGGGGCTAGGGTGGGCAATGAGGGAGCGAGGGTCTAGCTCATTTTTTTTTTTTTTTTTGTTTTGCTTATTTTGAATTTTTTGGGTAAAAATCAAATAAATGGTTGTGATTTAGTGTTATTGAATTAATGATTAAGATTTAAAGAGGTATTTTCATCATTTTACGGGGTGTTAGTGTGACTAGTTTAAGTGCATCAGGTCTCTTTGTAATTTGAGTAAAACACAGAGGGTGTCAATTTTATTTACCCAAAAACTTAATTCATTTTTATCTTGGTGCATTTGTTTGAATGAAGTTAATAATAAAAATACCCTGAAATTGTTTTTGAAAATATTTTAAGCATTTAAAAGACATTAAAAAAATGCATGATAAAGCATAATTAAAAAAATCTGAAATTTTATGTGATCTATGTGTTGAAAGTATTTTTCATTGATTTGTCTCAAGAAAACATATTTACGTAATAGAAAGTATCCATTTATTTATTTTTTTGGCCTTTTTTTTTTCTCATCCATTGAAAGTATATTTATTATCTCCTAAAAAAAGAAAGTATCTTTATTATAAAATACATGAGGATAATTTTAAAGCAAGTTTTTTTTAATTTAAAGGATAATTTTAGTTCCTAGATAAATTGTGAAAAGGTAAAGTTTTATAGTTATTCCCCTTTTAATATTAGGAAAAACTATGGTAAGACGCACTAAAAAGGTCTTATCTATGAGACCTATTTTTAGCTGTTAGATCGACACTTATTGGTCAAAAACAAAAAGGCTTACCATAAGTTAAATAAGCTTAACAACACCAGATTTTAAAAAAATTACCAAATTAAACAAAAAATAATAAAAAAAAGGTAGGTTGAAAAAACATTTTTTTTCCTCCACCTCTAGGAGGGTCACTAGATTTCTTCAGATCGCACCAAGATAGGTTGGCATCAACGACCCTAAATCCCATAAATCCATTATGAACCATTGCCTGGGGCCAAATCAGAAGGCCGTGTCGATTTCTATTGCGACAACAATCACTCTTGCAGTCTTCGTGAATTTTCTCCTCCACCTCCAATAGAGTCATTAGAGTTCACGACCAAGCTTCATGAGGCCGAGGCCAGAGGCGAAGTTCACCGAGGCTTGCCAACTCATGGGTTGCGATCTCCAACAGCGGCGATGGTACAATGGAGGAGCAACAAGCATGCAACGGAGGTCGCTGTGAGACCTATAAGACCATGGTCACGATGCAACGCAACCTCTTCTGCCTAATGTCGTCAACTGCAACCTAGAGAAAATGGGGTTGCTAGAGAAAATGTGTTGTGGGAGAAAATTGAGATGGCATCGTGAATCCATCTTGTGGAGGTTAAGATGGCGTCTAGTAGAGATCGCAACAGCATCATGCGGAGGTCGTGTCGGCATCTCCACCTACCACTCCCTCTGCCAAGAGTTTCCCCCCACGCTGATGATGGCCTCCACCCCCAATGATAGCCTCTACCCTTGACGGTCTCCACCGGAAGATTTTTGTTCAATATTTTTTCTTTTTTAAAAATGATAAAGTGAAATTTTTTTTTAAAAAAAAAAACGGTAAGGTGTAGGTGTGTTTATTTTGGTTTTTGTGAAACTTAGATATTTTTAACCATTAGATTTCATCAACAGCTAAAAAGGGCTATTACCATTAAGAATTTTTGAGTGGGTCTTACCACAGCATTGCCCTTTAATATTACATTATAAATTCATGAAACAATATTTTAGAAATATATGTATACCATTTTAATATTACAAAAAACTTAAGGTATTTTGATAATAATATGTTCTAAATTCTAAATAATGGAAGATGTTTTAGAGCTCCAAATATCACTAAAGGCAATGATGTCAATATCAATACTCCATTTTTAAGGAAGCTTTAGAAAAGAAAATACATCCATGGACATCTTGAAAAGAAAATTATGATAAATACAAAAATTTGAAATTCGTTTTAAATATTATTCTATGGGAAATGATATGTTAAGATCCTCTTAAAAGGTCTTATCTATGAGACCCGTTTTCTTAAGCCTTTGGATTTAATCCAATGGTTTAAAAACTTCAACACCACCTAGTTAGAGTGGGCTCCCCCTTATACAGCCAAAATTAAATATAACACAAAATCTTGCAAAATTAATAAAAAAAATTTCTCAAATAAAAAAGTTTATCTTCCATGGAAACAAAATTTGCTAGAGATAGTCGAGAATGAAGTTGGTGTAGATACCAACACTGTCTATCTCACTAGCGAGTCACCATGGCCACCCGAGCCGCCATCGTTCACGATCGTAAACACAGCCATAATTTTTGCAGTCTCCATTTAGACTAGAATAGGCTAGGGGCACTGTGGGTAGACGGTCATGGGGAGTGTGGGGTTACAACCCATGGAGGTCACGACAAAATGCACAATCCATTGAGGCTAATCGTAATTAAATAGCATTAAGGTCTCGATAGAATCATGCGGCACACGATCTCCACCCACAACCTCCCTTCGTCCTGACTCGCGACAATCCATGGTGGCTAGGAACTCGCAATAAGTCGCAAGGGACTTCAAGCCCTATGGCGATCCCTCATGAAGTCGGACCAATGATCAGCACGATTTTTATCATGACCCATGGTGATAGGGATGGACTCGCGACATCTGTTGCTATCGGGGCTCCAACAGAGGGTGCATCACCATGATTTGTGGCGATTTGAGGTCACCGGCCACCCAGACAGTCGCCAACAACCATGGCGTTTTCTTCTTCTTTTTTCAGTTTTTGTTTTTTTTTTTTAGTTTTTGTTTTTTTTAGTCATTGGTTTTTTAAGAAAAAACTTGGTCTTGTTGAACTCATTGAATAGATGGTAAGCTTATTCGCTTTTAACCATTGGATCCAAATATAATGGACCAAAAAAGATCTTATTGATAGGACTTTTTAAATGGTCTTATCATAGCATTTCCTATAATCTTTTATATCTTTTAGGATAATAAAAATTAAAAAAATAAATAAATTAGTAAGTTTCAAATGAGAAGCTTTATACATATTAGATAGAATCACCATTCCAAAAAGAAGTCCCTCGTGGCTGCATGATTGGGATTTTATCTTAATCCAAACAATGTTAATCCCATGACATGTGAATAGTGTTAAATATAGTTGTGAATATAGATTTGTTGACCTCTTCTCGATGTAGTCTATTTAATTCATATACTGATTTAATTTTAAATTTTCTTGATATTTTCTTGATGTTTTCTAAAATTTTGTAGACAATACATTTGGCCTGCTTAGTAGAACTTTTGCTTGTAATTTTAGCAACTAGAAGAAGATAAACAAAAGTTGTCCCTTTTTTATGAGTGTTTGAAATCATATATTTCAAAGAGTTTAAATAGGACAAAATAATTTTAAGATGTTTTAATAAGTTATAGAAATGTTATAATGAAATTTATAATGTCTTATTAAAATTTTGGCATAAGTTTCAAAAAAGTTTATTTAAGAAATGCTTTTGTTAGAAGTCATATTTTGTGGCTTTAATTGGAAGCAATTATGGAGAACAAAAACATTTCTAACAAATTATCTAAACTCTTGCAAAAATAGCTTCTAGACTGAAGAAGCCAAACAAACGCATTACAACCTTGCTAAAAACTGATGTGCTTATTGACATTTTTCTTTTTTTTTTCTTTTCAATTTTTTATCTTTAAGTGACATTTCAATACCTGATATTTTTAAAATTTTGATTATGTTTTGCCTATGGTGGGAAGTGAGAATAACAAGAGAGAGAGCTATTTTTTGCCTTAGGGTTGTACAAAAAATAAAGAAATCGAAACCGACCACCTAGCCAATCAAAAAAAAAAAAAAAACAATTCTAAGACCCCATACTGATTGAATCGGTCGAAAAAACAACCACCCATAATTTTTTGCCTTAGGGTTGTATAGAAAAATCGAAAATCAAAACCGACCACCTAGTTGACCCAAAAAACAGTTTTAAAACATCATGCTAACTGAATTGGTTGAAAAACCAACCACCCATAAATTTCGGCGGTCGGTTATAAAAAGTGATTTTTCCCTCGAGGTCGAAAACCAAACCAACCAAGGACTTCTATAGATCTTTTAAAAAAATATGAATATAATGAAAATTACATAATATATCAATACTATATCTTTAATTATTAGTATTACATGTAGGTACGGTTTAAAAAAACATAAAATGTATATATGATATATGTCATATTATTATTTTAATTTACATATTTGATAATATATGTTATATTATTCCTATACCTCACATTTGGACTAAAAAAGAAACAAACTGACTAGGTTACCATATGTAGTCTGGCCAGCTACTAACTTACTATTGTCTAAAACTAACTGTCAAACTGACCGTCACAAGCCAACCATTATTGGTCAAAAACTGACCGAATATCTCTTACAATTGGTAGATAGTCGGATTGTATTTCTTAAAACTGACCACCATCAAAGACCGGCTAAAAACCAACCAAAGCCGATCAATAAAAACCCCTATTTTGCCCTCAAATGCTTCAGTCCCTTAAAAAGAATGTTTCAGTTTCGTGCATGATGGCTTTTTTCGCCAAACTATAACAATCGGTACCAAACATACTCAACAATATTTTAAAAGTAATTTATCAAAATTAAAAGCTTAAGGACAAACATGTCAATTACTACAAGTTTACATCACTGAGCCCACAAACCTTTTGGTTTATGCCATCGTCCTCTAATACCATCTTCTTTTGTGTACTGTTTTGTTTTTTATAAGCATATTTTATTGGCTTTTTTGATATACAGAGCACACACGCATAAATTTTACAGGACAGGCCATATGTATAAGTGGACCTCATAAAGTTACAACTTCAAGACAACCGCTGACCGGAAGGAAACTTTAGCACTTAAAAGCCATTTCTTTTGCTCACTTCCAGCCAATCTGGGACCCACCAAGTGGTCACGATTTTTTTTATATACAAGGCAAATGCATACGCACGAATTCCCATGGGACAGATCGACTACGAGGCCTTCAGACCACTTGTTAGAATTTAATCATAAATATAATTTATCACCCTATTTTTAAATCTCAAAAACCACTTGAGGATGCATATCTACATCCATATGGTAATGACGTTAGAATGGATAAAGTTTTTCACAATTAAATCTGTCTTTAATGTTTAAATTTTTTTTTTTGTTAATAAAAAAAGAGAAAAAGAGCAAACTTTAATTTGAGGACCACAACCTCTTTGTATACTAAATTAAATTGAATTCTATTATTGCTAATTTGACCACTATCAAGATATTAAATAAAATCCAACACCACTATGTGGACTCCATAGTATTACAACTTCCAGAGACTAAGACAGATATTATGGCACTTATAATCCACTTGCTTTACTTACTCCCCGCCAACGTGGGATTCGCCAAGTGGCTACCAGTTTTATTGGCTTTGGTGGTTGTAAAATACTTTGACGTGGGTACTTGATTCTTTTGGTCTCCAATTCAAATTTTCTGAACTTTGACAAATGCTCTCATTATGTTGGGAAACTCTGAAATAACAATGAAGTAAAGCTGGCTTGCGGTCTATCATGTACCGACTGGAGTAAAAACCACTCTCCATTGTCATGCATCAAAAACTATAAGCAACAATGAAAAAGACAATCTTGTGTAAAAGACAAACGACGATGTCTATAAAAGAAAGAATGAGGAAAAAGATGGATTTCATCTTTTCGGTGCTTGCCTCTGAAAGAATCTTGTTATTTCAAGGCTTATTCAGATTAAAAAGCTGGTCTCGAAAAAAATTTAGCAAAGGCTTGAACTGGACAGGTGCTGCTATTTCAGCAATTGACTTGTCTAGAACCAGAAGCTTCACTTATGACTTTGAAGACGGAGCTAGTCACCATTTTCGGTATTCATCAATTAATGATTCTCTAATTTACTTATCATCTATTCAGGTTGCAATGAATCCCCTTGACTCAATTTTTGGGAAGTTCCTAACGACATGCTTGAACATAGCAGCCTCAAAATTAGAATCATATGCACTATAGCGATGTACGTCGGTTTAAAACCGACGATTTTGGTCAGCTTGGTCGAATGAATCGACTTGTTTTTCAGACGCGGGATCCGACTGCAGTATGATGTAGAGGTTCTCATGCAGTTACAGAACACTTTGCACAAAGAATAACACATCTTTTCACAAGGCCAGTGCAGTTCTTAAGTTATTTTAGGATGCTGGATTTAGTAGCTTATACTTCTACTTTGCTCAAGTAAAAGTAGTCTTCTATTAAAAAGCACAACAATATCAAACAGGGCTGAATTGTCTGAAGTCAAGTTTCAACTGCGATTTAGTCCAATTTGTGTTTCTGTTACAGATCACTTATAGGCTGTCTGAAGAAACACTTAGAACCAACAATTTTGTTTTAAGAATCGTAACATATGAAAGCTTTATATTGTAATAATTTTTACTTTTTACTATAACATATAGAAGCTTTATATTATTCATAATTGTAACTAATGCTTTTAATTGTTTTTTCAAACAGAGGATTGGTCCATTGTAATGTTTCTTAGTTGTAATGACGTTGGAATTTTCATCAAACAGGACTCTATCAATCTGTTACTCATACATTCGGCAACTTGAGATGATTGCTTGCCAGAAGGGTAAGAGTATGATTTGACCTCATTTTCAAATTCTAATTTGTTTTTCTTTTTCTTTCTTATAATATAGGACAAGTACAATTACAAGGAAAGAAAGGACAACAACACAAAAAAAGGAAGGGGACAAAAGATCAGATAAATACCGATATTTTTAAGGATGTCTGTTTTTTTTTTTATCATATTTTTCAAACTAAAATGTACGCCTCTGTGTGTCTTTGTTCTAGCTCAAATTTTTGAGTTCTTAGTGAATTCACTCTTTTAGCTCATTCATCTTTCTACGTGGATAATTGCATTTTCAGTGTGGTAGGTAGATGTTAGTTGGGCTTTGAATTTTTATCTTAGTTGATATGGTTGCGTTAATTAAGATGCTCCTATTGAAGAAAAAAAAAAAAAAACACTTAAGGAAGGGACTATCTCAAATCAAATATAGGTTATGCAGCAGACAGCAAAGAAATTCCTGTCTAAATTTGTGAAAAATTTTGAACTAGTTTCTGTTTCTAGATCTTCTGAAGGAAGCTATTGGTGTATTTTTTTCTACAAGATTTTTTGAACATTTCCAACATATTCCCAACATTTTTTTTCCCAATATACAATATGGTAAAAGGAATCCTGAACTACAAAAAAAAAAAAAAAAAAAAAAAGAAAGAAAAAAAAAAGGAAGGAAATTGAGAATTCAAGGAAAACTTCACCATTGAAGAAGCTGTGTCAACATGTAGGAGGACCAAATTGCCTGCTGATTCATTCATTAAAAAAGGAAGCCAAATTCAATTCAAAACCATATTTCCCAAATCTTGTGATCAGTCTCTCCTGGTTGCCAAAGGGACCACCTCGGCCAGAGGAGTCGAGAGCGGCGTTGGGATCGGGGAAGTCCGGCAGACCGGACATGTCGGGTGTAGCCTTAGCCAGGGGTCAACACACTTGACATGAAAGAGATGGCCACAATCAGGCAGCTGCCTAAGCAAATCAGTTGCCTTGTAATCAGCCAAACATATTGAACAACATGAGGAGGAAGAAGAGTTTCTCTTGGGAAGGGCCTTAGCCTCAGAGTATGGCAACTTTGGATAGCTCTTGATGGTTTCCTCATCAAGCCCAACATCAATCACAAAGTTGGGCAAGTCTGGCGGTGGGAGGGCGTGCCCTACGTTCCTCCGCCATTCGTGGGCAGCGGAGGAAGGCGGCGGGTGGGAGCGGGCGCAGAAGTAGGAGGCAAGGGTTATGCTTGTGATGAGCAAGAGAATACCAACAGAAACTCCAACGCCATAGCCAAATCCACCTATGTCATTAGAGCTAAGGAAGCCACCAGTGTCACCTGTGGCATTCATGATATCCTAATAATTGACTTTATCACTCCCTTATGAAAAGGCTAAAAATCAAGCAAAAAGGGATTGGGATGGGAGCTGGGAATTTGCTTGGCCTGCCATTGAATATGGCCAAAAAAGCAGTTGGTTATCTGGGGATCCAAGTTCTTTAGAAAGTCAACGCTAAATATGAGAGAGAGAGAGAGAGAGAGAGAGAGAGAGAGAGAGAGAGAGAGAGGAAGATTAATATTGGGTGGAGTTTTAATCAAGGGAAGATGTATTTGGGGTTTGAGGTAAAGGCAAGGATATGGGGGCATTACATGTGAGTGAGGACATTATAGTTGTTTCTCTACGTTAGATTATGAGGTTAGCTGTCAGCTAGTAACTTGGACGTCAACGGTCAGCTAAATTAGGATTATTTATTATTTTATAACGTGTATTTTAGATATCTTCGGCTCTACCTTGAATTTCAATTTCATATCAAAATTATGCTTACCAGTTTAAGATACAGATATCTTCAGCTCGATCTCAAATTTCAATTCCATATTAAATTTAAACTTACCAATTTTAAGGCACAGAGTGAATAAGTTGATGATAACCTTTAAAGAGTAAAGTGGTCAAAACTAATAGTTGATCAGGAAAAGGTATAAAGTTAATATGAAATTAAAATTAAAAAAACACAATGTTGAGAAAATTCAAGAGTCTTGTACATTTTTTATAAGTCAAAATACATAGTACAAAATATTGATGACTAGCACTCTACGTGATGACCCTCTTGGTTTATCTTACTCTTTTCTTTGTCTCATATTGATATGAGCAACGTTTTCATATTAATTGAGCATCTTCCACATATTCAATTCTTCTCTCTTTCAACCAAGCATTTCTCATTTCTTATTCATGTCTCTCTCTCTCTCTCTCTCTCCGTGCGTGCAATGCACGTTTTCTGCACAGAAGAGAGATTACTTTTAATGCCCATTTTAATATAATAATAAGGTTGTAATCCAATTATATTCGCCCACAGGAACTTGATACAGTAATAGAAAATGCATCTCTCCATCTCTCTCTCTTTGTCTTTGTCTCTCATGTGGTTTTTAATGCAATGTTTAAACCACGGCCACAAGCAAGGAACAGAAAGAAGTTAGTATTGATGGATTTGGCACAACAATATGCAGAAACATTTAAATTCTTGTTCTTTTTCAAAAAAAAAAAAAAGAAAAAAAAAAGAAAAATCTCTTTTGGGTTTGGTGGAAAGTATCCATAAATGCCTCCGAAGGAAGTAAGAATCGTATAAAGAAAAAGTTAAGAGACCAAAAGTGGTGCACTAAATGAGGCTTTCTTTTTGTTTTTTGTTTTTTTTTTTTTTTTAATTTTTTGCGCCTTTATTATTATTTGGGATGATGCAGCTGGCTTTGATCCTATTCTTTTAACCAAATCCAGTTGTTTCTCTTCTTGGAGTTGGTTGGCGTTTTGGGAGGTTGGTTGGTCTTGGTCCTTCGTCAATGATGATACAATATGTGTCATTTTTTGGTATATGGTGTATTATAGATTCTCAAGCTGCATTAAATGTTATGAACAATACTATGCATTATGGTCATTATCACTAACTTTCAAGGAAAATAAACTTTCATTTTGTATGAATTGAAAACAATATATAATTACCCGAAATCTAGCATTTTTGAGGATGTACATGTGGAGAAAGATCCCAACTCTTGTATGCTAATTTATGTGGCAAGTTGTTTCTTCATATTTTAATTTGTAAATAGGTCGTAATTAATAAATATTCTTAAACACTATTTACCATTGTTTTTTTTTTTTTAAAAAAAAAAAACAATGGTATTACACTCTAAATTAGAACATTACAGACATCATTTCAGGCACGAAAGACTACGATGCATTTAGCGACTTAACCCAATAATAAATCGAAACCACTAATAGGTTTGATTGAAACACTCAATAAGGTAATACCTATAATGGGTTCCAACAAGAAGAATATGAATAGATACTTACTAATCTGAGTATACAAATAGCTTTTTCATATATATGACTATAGACAGTGGATAATTCTGATCAATTAAGATTAACAAACTAAATGCTCCAAGACCAAACCCAGCTCTACAAAGGACGGCGACTTACAGACAAGACATAAAAATAACACCAGAACGTGAACATGAACAGACCATCTCCGTTATTATAACAAAAAAGCCAACATAACAAAGAAAACAGACTAACACTACTAAGTGAAAACATCATCATTGTTATTCGATAAACATAAAAATAATACCAAATGGGTAATGCCAAAATGAAAATGACGAAACGCCAGTCACCACCTAGTAAGATGGATATATCATTTAACTATTGTATCTAAATAATTTGAATTGAATTGCATGAGTGGGCTTCGGGAGGGGAGGGGGTTTTGAGTTAGATTATGGTTCGATTTTACTTGTAAATATTTTTATTTTTTATTTACAAGATGACATATCTATAACATATGCTAATTTTCGTCTTCCAAGAAAAGGACATGTACTTTTTTTTTCCAAAAAAATATAATTGCACGATTGCTTTTTTATGTTTTTATATTTGAAAGCATACAACTTATGCAAGCTTGTTTAGATATTCATGGGTATAAAATATTTAACCATATATGTTTGCTCTTATTTTTGTGGGATACTTATAATTGAATCCTATAGTATCTAGTTTTCCCCAGATTTTATAATAACTTTCTTAGGATAAAACAACACTAAATAATGATAATTTGGTTTCTTAGTTTCTCGTTTGACGTCTTATGAAGTTCTTTGTTTTTGTTATCAATCATCATTATTGCAATAACGGTTATACGCAGCGTTGATCGGAACGATAATTGCACTTAAATATATCATGCAGTTTTGTTCTTGTGATAATTTTTAAACTTAATATGATCATTATTATAATGATGGTTAACAATGGATGAAGAAGGGAAATGACTTGCATGGTAGTCGTCGTGATGAATTCATTGTGTTTTTTTTTTTTTTTTTTTTTTTTTGAGGGGGTTGATGAATTTATTGTTGACAATATGGGTTTAGAGTAAGGTATATATCGTTATATTGCTTATTCGAATGTTTATCAATATAAGTAGTATAAGGAAAGAAATGAAAAACATAAGTCGAATGCATAGGTATCTTTGAACGATGTTTGTGGAAACGACAAAACAACCATAAAAGTTTCTCAAATTAATTATTATTATTTTTTTGGAATGGGAATTATAAACACACCAATACAAATAACCCCGTAATACATGGGACAATACCCTCAACTTCGATAAGTTTTATCGATAAAATCAAATAAAAATAGGGGAGAAAATGTACAATGAGACCCTGCAACAAAAAAATTTCTTGACATACCAACATTAGAGCACACATATAGCTTGTTTTAATAAGATCTCGACAATCGATGGAATTCTCTGATTGATTGAGAAGTATTTGGTAATAAGAATGATGATTAAAAACGTACATTTAATTTATTTTTTAAACAATCCGTAAAACATCAAGGAGAAAATACAAAAAGTGGTTAATGCTTAAAGATTCTTCCAAGACTCAGTAATTGAAAAAAAAAAAAAAAAAGAGGTTACATATACGACATTTTAATATTCTAGCTACATTTTAGAACACTTTTTGCCAAAAAAAAAAAAAAGGCGAGTTTTTTTTACCTAAAAAAAATTGAAGACAAATAAGTGGAATGCCAAAACTATAATATTTTTTCATATTTTTATTTTTGTTGTTCATAAATATTATATTGACGTTTGACTAGTTGAGTTCAATTGCACAAACTAAAAAACTATAATATTCGTACCATAAATCCAAAGCTGAGTTTTTTTTAATTATTTCTCAAAATTTTCAATGGTTATTTTTCTATTGAAAATTACACAAATTTATGAGAGTAGAGTTGAAATATAACAATTTATTGCAATGTTTTAAAAATAACAGAATTCCATAGTAATTATTAATATAATACTCATATTTATACTAAAATTACGTATTAATTATTTTATTTTTTTTAATAATTTTTTTGAAATTTTCTACTATATTTCAACAACGACTAGTAAAATTTGGCTATATAAGTAATTTTCCCCATTTTTTGTCATTTAATCCTTGATTATTATGGATCAATTTGATAGCTAAAGTGAGAAATGTTTATTCCATATGTCACACAGTTCACAATTGGCTTGATTTATACCACAGGTCTAAAAACTATTTGAAAATATGCCATAGGTCCAAAAACAGTTTGAAAATATACCACAACGGCATGACTAGAATTTTGTGTTAATTAGAATATTCATAAATTTTACTTAGGATTTTTTTTTTTTTTTGCCTCTCTACCATTTCCCAGCCACCCTATTACCACACCCATTGTAATGCCTCAAAATTAATTAAGTGGTTTTTAGTGCATAAAATGGTGAATTAAAGTGCCATGATATATTTTTAAACTCAATCTGACTATTGTATGGCATTTCTAAATTAATGTTATTTTTAATTGTTTTATTATTCTTGATTATTTTTATTTATTATTTTAAATTTTCAAATGAAACAATTTGTCAAATACCAAACACGTTCCATTTGAAATTTGCATGTTGTACATGGTTTTCTTGTTGAAAACCACTATTAAAGGCAAGCTCGGCGCTACCGCTGAGGAGCCAAACTCCAGATAGTCAGCCAACAGCTCGATAGAGTTACGAGGAGCTTACGACTAACTTTGATGAGCCTAGGTCTTTTGTCCGAGGTGCTTTTCAGGGTGCTCCATGCCGCACCTCATCAGGGTGCTCCAGGCCTATTCTAGCTCCGAAATGGGCTCCTACTCCTCGTCACTAGTCAGCAAATGGCAAACAACTCACCGTCGGATGGGAGCTAATCCATCGACGAAGGGACATGACACTTGTCACATGCCACATGACACACCTTGATGTGACACTCGAGTTGTGGGCAAAATCTATCTAACACCCGGTCCAAGTAATAGCCTATAAATAGGATGCATTTATTGCACTTTAGCAAGTAAGCTCCTTCCCACCTAACTAGTTCCCGACCTTTGCCGAGCAGCCTCTACCTTGAGCATCAGAGAGCCTTTTTCTATTGCCTGACCATTTCCTGCCTCCGAAGGGTCCTTCCTCTTGTTGTAGGTCAACCAGATCAGGCAGAGATGAATAGGGAAGAGATGAACACTATACGCCGCCACACGTGGTGTTGATTCGACACTGGACCTCAATAAGCATCAATATTTTGGCGCTAGAAAGAGGGTGCCTACGCCTTCACTTAAAGACACCAGCCACAATTCCAAATACCAAGATGGTAACTCGAGGAAACACCCGAGATGATGCTACCCGACAGGAGGGGTTGGGAGACGCACGAAATCGACACAAAAACCCGATTAGGCCTAGAGGCTGCCCCCGGGCTATGAGGTCCCGATCTGGGGGACAAGGGAGCACAACCAGCGCCGAACAAGGACAGGACTCGATCGCCTAAGACCCAATCTGAGAACTTACCAACGTAGTCTGGATTCTCACATAGTAGCTCGCATAGCAAGCTCAACGTCAGGCTACACCTGGTCTCCTACCTCTAGCCCCGGCTGACTAGGTTAGAGGTCGAGCAGGATGAGATGCTATCGACCTTAACAAAGCTGATTCTGAGTGCTCCAAAGGCTCTCCACACATGGCGTCTCAGCCAATAATAGACTTATTCAAGAAGGTCGACTCGGCCTTCAAGGAGCACGGGTTCTATCACCACAAGGTTCTCGAGTATCCGTGTTTGACCGGCTCGGACACGGCGGAGAAGTGCACCAAGGTTGCCAACCCGGGGTAGGTGACCACGTGGAGGGCAGAGCACCCTATAGGGTCGAATTGCCCAAGGACACAAACAGTTGCCAGTTTCGGGAGCTACAACGTTAAATCGATGAGATTCGCAACAATCGTTTTGGTTTGGATGACATAGGTGCCTTGGACCCGCTATTTCTAGACGCAATAATGCTAGCGCCAATGCCACCCAAATTCAAGGTTTCGTAGATCAAGGCTATGACGGGACCATGGATGTAAACGAGCATGTTGAGTTATTTCGAGGACACATGCTCCTTTAGAATGTTAGCAATGGAACAATGTGCAAGGCCTTTTCGCTGACGCTTACCGGACCAGCTCGGTAATGGTTCTGGCGACTTAAGCCAGCTTCTATCACCTCTTTTTGGCAACTTACAGATGCCTTCTCAACAGCCTTCTCCATGACAAAGACAAGAAGAAAGGAGATTACTTACCTGTACATCGTAAATCAAGGAGACGGCAACGTTTGAGACTACATAATCTAGTTTACATGAGCAGTGCTTAAGGTCAAGCACGTCAAAGATGAGACCCTCAAGCACATTTTTGTAGGGGGCCTCCGAGATGAGAAACTTACTTGGTCTTTGGCCTTCAAGCAGTCGAGCACATTTTCACACATGCTCGGCTACACTTATAGGTACATAGATGTGACGGAATACATAAAGAGCCATACAGAGGAGGCAAGCCCTAGTGGTACTAAGAAAGACAAGAAGCAAAAGAAAACACCGGAGCAATCCAATGCCGAGTAGAGTAAGAAACAGAAGAAGGAAAAGAAACCTAAGAAGCTGAAGATGCCGACCGAAAAATTTCAAAGTTACACGCCCCTAGTAGCAAGCATTGACAAAGTGCTCGCCCAGGCGAGCGGGAGAAACTCACTGGTACCATCGCTTAAGCTCAAGGGCAGCAAGATAAAGCGAGATCAAACCAGGTATTGCGAGTTCCACAAGGACATGCGACATAATACCCACGAGTGTATATAGCTGAAGGACCAAATTGAAAGACTAGTCTAAGAGGCACACTTGAGAGAATTTATAGAACAAGTCTTAACCCCGAGCTTAGGAGCTAGTAAAAACGAGCAATAGGGCCGAGACACGCCTAACCACCCACGAAACGACTATGGGAACACCTTGAAACCCCTGAACATCATTCACATGATTTTTAGAGGGCCTGTTACCAGGGACACGTCGAGTGAGCGACAGGCATACGTCCGAGAAGCTCGGCTAATTGAATGAGGTGAGTTCATCAACATGTCCGAGCATGTGAACAAGATTTGTCGCTAAGAGGACACCCCGATCACATTTACAAAGAGGAAGCAAATAAATTAATCCATCCGTACAAAGACACCCTTGTATACGAGCTACACATCTCCAATAATATAGTACGACGAGTGCTTATTGACAATAGTAGCTCGGTTGACATCCTATTCAAACAAGTCTTTGACAAAATGAAGATCATCAATGCTACCATAATCCCGGTCTAGATCCTGCTTTATGGCTTCACGGGAGAATGCGTTTGAGCAGTTGGGAAGGTCAGACTACCAGTGACCTTCGAAAAGGGTGCTGCTTGGGTTACGTGTGTTGTCGACTTCTTGGTCATCGATAAACCCTCATAATATAATATTATCATCAGCTGCCCAACGTTGAACGCACTGAAGGCCATTGTCTCTACATATCACCTGGCGATGAAATTCTCCAAGGAGGATGGGGTTAGAGTAATCCGTTCGTCCTAGAAAGACTCTCGAGCTTGTTATGCGAACGTCGTCTACGTAGCGTCAGCTCAGCACTTAAACATCTCAGCCGTCCATATGGTCGACGAGATAGATCTTCCTGCCGATCCGATGCCCAAGATGCTTTTCGATCTTGACCCCTGACTTCCTAAAGAAGAGGTGAGAGCCACCCCGGTCGAAGACTTGGTGCCGTTCAGCCTAGATCCTACACACCTTGAATGCACTGTCCAACTCAGATCCCAGTTGCAACCTGAGATCCAGGCCGACCTTGAGGGGCTCTTTACCAAGTATCGAAATGTATTCGTGTGGTCTCATGAAGACATGCCGAGCATCGATCCAAGTATAATATGTCACCAGCTCAATGTCTGATCTAATCACAAACCGGTGATACAAAAGAGAAGGGCTTTCAATCTAGAAAGATATGATGCCATCAATGAGAAGGTCTAGAAGCTCTTGAAAGTAGGATTAATTCGAGAAGTCAAATATCTAGAGTGGTTAGCAAACGTTGTCCTAGTCAAGAAGGCAAACGGGAAATGGTGAGTATGTATAGACTACACCGACTTGAATAAGGCCTGCCCGAAGGATTGTTTTTGTGGCGTCCGGCCCGAGTATACTTTCTCAAGCCTCCATAGGACCCACCTTGCGGGGCCCCCGGACTTATGGCTCTTATTGGTAGACCATTCTCATGCCGCTCACTCATCCATACTGTCCCTTCTAGGACCCTCTGGCCCCTTAGGGTTTTTCTTTCGCGTCCCTCGAGTTCGAACCTCAAACCTCCCTTAAGAGGTTCTTATTTCCTTCTTGAGTACCAATTGAGCTACTAGCTCAATTGGTACTTGAGAAGGAAATAA
>CAMOHE010025769.1:15624-28709 GCA_946598075.1 Artocarpus hirsutus | reverse complement strand
TATTATGTAGTTCAGAGGACAAAACATATACATTTTAAAGTTTAGAAAACATGATGATACAAGTGACATAATTTAAGGAAATGTGTAATAAGGGTAATCGTATGGAAAATAAATAAGAAGAATGAGGAAGGAAATTAAATTGGGATTGCAACTAGATTAGCGAGTAAAAAGTAAAAACGATAGAAGAGGAAAACAGTACTCACTTTTATTCTCTTTTATTGATATATTTATTCACCAATTAATGTGTCAAATGAATTTTGTGACTGTATTTGATCCATTTTAGAAGGTTACACTTACCAATTAGAATATGACGACCCATTAACCATGATATAAAATATTACCAATTTGATGAATCACACCTGAGTCTTAATTAGAAATGATCAAATGGTAAATCTTTATCACTTAAAGAAGTGAATTTTTATGACATTCTCTTATATTTTAACCTTAGTGTTACTCGTGTACAGTTTAAAGATAAAATTACCAATTATGTCACACTTTTAGAAACTTTATATATTCTTGTCACACCTAAAAAGTTTGTCACACTACTACTCATATTATATGTTTGTGTCTCACTAAAACATTTATGACATTTATAAAAAGTAAGTTTTAAATAATAACATTTAAAAAAATTCCCCAATAGTTTAATATGATCAAGATATGATTTTGTATTAGAAAAACAGGACTAGTATTATCCATAAAAACGTCCCTGGTCCATTTTTTTTTACTCCAAGAAGAAATACAAGAAGGAATGTAGAATGCGGTATAATTAAAATTTAAATTTTATTTCAGGTACAATTTTAACCTTAAAAAGAACATTAGCTTCTAATGCAACCTAAGTTTTTATAATATGAAATATGATTTTCCCACGTTCAATATGTTTTCTTAGTACGAGGTACAAAACGTAGAAAGGACTCAAAAAGGTTGACGCCTAAGGCATTTTGGTCAATTGACATCTGGAGGAAATTCGAGAGGGCTTGGGTTAGGGTTTTTTTTTTTTTTTTTTCATTTTTTCTTATTTAATTACCATAATTTTTTATAAATGTAAACATGGTCCCATTATAATTTTCCCTCCATTTTTTCTTATTTCATCCTCTGTTTTTTTATAATTTCAAATTTTATGAAAATAATTCAAGAAGTTTCATTTATATTCTTAGCTTTTACTTTTTATTATAGCTTGTTATTTCAATTTTTTTCTTTGACTCCATATTTTCAAATATAAAGAATACATATAAACAAAGCTGATTATACAATACTTCTTAAATTTAAATATTGAAAGGAAGAAATAAGAGCTACAACTATAGATTACTAGAAAAATAAAATAAATAACAATTACTAAGAAAAAAATATAAGAATCCTAAATGGTTTAAAATTTTGATTTAATTCAAGCCCTCTTGAACAAATTTTTTGGCTTTGTCATTAATTAGTGGTATATATTTTAAAACTGTTAAATCTAGTGAAAATATATATAGATAAATACCTACTCATTTTTTTTCCTTTTGGTTTTAGTTTCTAACAACAAAGTTGTCATTAAAGAAAAAATTAAAAAGGGCTTGAGACTAGAGCGGTTTGTAGCTACTAGGTGGAAGCATGATGATGTCACAAGACACCTACTCCTCAATCCTTATCATAAGTGCTAATGACCACCCTCTCTTTGGATACAAAAATTTCTGAAGTGCGACTTTCGCTTAAAGGCTCGCCTTTCATTATATGGTGCAGTTATGGTTAAAGCGTCGTGTCGTGTCGCGGCATTGACCCTTAATAATTCAAACCATAAAGACTCCCGGCCTGTTTGAAGGACTTTGTAAAAGTTAATTTTTAGTTTTTTTAGTCTAAAAATTATTTTTAAAAGTGTTTAGATGAACTATTTTTTTAAGACTAAAAGTTGCTTTTAGAAGTGTTTGGATAAATTGTTGGAAGAACTTTTGTTTTCTATAAATGCTTCTTGTAAAAGCTACAAAATATAGCTTCTTGAAAAAACACTTTTAAAATAGACTTGAAGCTTGTATCAAAATATCAATAATATATTAAAGTTTAAATGTAATATTTTTGTAACTTTTAAAAATAATTCAAACCATCTTGCCCTACTAAAGTTCTTTTAAAATACAGTTTTAAACACTTATTAAAAAACTACAACTTTTACTTATCTTAATCTACTGACTAAAAACACAAATAAAAACTTTGTCAAACGGGCCCTCTTTAGGCCGCTAGAAGACTAGTTCAATTTTTAGCAACTTTTTTTATCTTCTCAAGTTATAAGTGGTGATAATTAGTAAGAACAATCTCGAACAAGCGATCACCTGATCAATCGAAAATTATTGCAGCGAGAAGTGAATTTCTTGAAAAAAAAAAAAATCATCCTGTCATCCAGGAGATTAAAAGAATAATCTGACTTTTTGGACCCGCTACATATAAAAAATAGCTAATGAAAAATTAAGACTAAGAAACATATACTCTGATCAGAAACTTTTATACATTGCCATCTATTTTAAACTTAGTTTTGTAGTGTAGCTTCTGAATAAAGAGTGTGGTACGTTGAAAGTCCTTTTGTTTGTTTGTTTATAAAAGAATTTACTAAAGTTTTAATCCCATTTTAACAAAGTTAGTTAGAACCAACTTTTTAGTTATGAAATAATGTAAAATTTTTACATGCTACAATAAAAGGCAAATATTACAGTATAAAATTCTTATATGTTATAGTGTTTTGAACAAAAAAGTTAGTTCTAACCAACTTTGTTAAACACTTTTATCTTTTGGACTTCTGATAAGGTGTTTGACAAGCATAGTTAGAACCTATTTTTTAGTTTAAAATAGTGTAGCATGTAAGAACTTTATACTGTAGCAACTTTTGCTTTTTACTATAGCATGTGTGAGCTGTACACTAATTGATAACAAAAAAGTTTGAGAAGGTGGTGGGAACCGTTAGTTAGAACTGCTTTTATTGTAGCATATGAGAGTTTTACACTGTAGTGATTTTTTTTATTGTTACTGTAGCATGTGAGAGCTTTACACTATTTATAACTGAAAAAATGATAGAAACTACTTTTGTCAAACATGGAATAATTCTTACCATACTTGTCAAACACCCGTTTAGCCTCTTACTCCTCATTTTGCTGTGACCAATTTCACACCCATTTGTTCCCTAAATGGATCATGTACTGCAGGAATGTTCTTATATCAAAAGTTCAACCGATTTGTTTGAGCAAATGGAAGATAATATATGGTTGCAGGTATAATCTAATGATAATTTTATGCCATAGAGATGAATATGTGGTTGCAGGTATAACCTAATGATAATTTTATGCTTAATGATGTAGAACTCGAATCTCCAACCCTCCTATTAAAAAAAAAAAAAGCTCCCTTTTGAAAAACTTATCAACTTATATGGCATTATCTCCGGATGAAAAGTCCTCCATTATTACTTGCAAATTAAACAATAAAAGTCTTTGTTAGGGAAAAAAAAAACCATGAAAAGATATTGTTACGATAAGAAGTCTTAAGTGATCAAGGGTCTCAAATTAAGAACTTAAGAATTAAGATTGTTTTCAAAAAAGGCAAATTTGAGTTCATTAAGAAATTAAAAAAAAAGAGAGATTACTGCTTTTCAGCTAAAGAAAAAAGGGGAAGGAAGGGAAAAAAAAAATGAAAAGAAAAGAGAGAGAGCTGCATGGTCCATATACTTTAAGACCACTTTTTTGTGGGATAGCGATATATTGTTATGCTTGTATATCTTATTTTATGGTACTCCAAGTGGACTTCCTTTGCAAAATTCCAACTCCTGATTTAGGATTACCTTTCCAGATCATTAGCTCTCGGATCCACTTCAATCTTTTTCCTACTCGTTTTTCCAGAGAGACAAAAGTTCCAACCTTGTAGCACCTACAAATTGTTCTCCAATCTACAAGAAAAAGGGGGAAAAACAAAAAATAAAAAAGAAAACTTGCAACCACCATGGAACTCTTATGAGTTTCTTCTTTTTGTTTTGTATTGTTTCGTTTTTTTTTTTAAAAAAAATTGGAATGAGGAAGGAAATGAATCGGAATTGCGTCACTAGTTTAGCAAGTAAAAGTAAAAACGATAGGAGAGGGAAACAATACTCCCTTTTATTCTCTTTTATTAATATAGTTATTGCGTCCTCCACTAATTGATGTGTCAAATGAATTTTGTGACTGTATTTGATCTATTTTAGAAGGCTACACCTACCAATTAGAATATGACAACCCATTTACCATATTATAAAATGCTACCAATTTGATGAATCACACCTGAGTCTTAATTAGAATTGATCAAATCGTAAATCTTTATTGCTTATAACATTGAAATCTTTATGACGTTCTCTTATATTTTAACCTTAGTTTTAGTCTTGTAGAGTATAATTAATATGATGAAGATATAATTTTAAAAAACATAGGACTAATATATATTCAAAAAAAGGTCCTTAGTCTTTATCTTTCACTACAAAGAAAAATTAAAAGGAGGAGCGTAGAATGTGGTTTCATTGAAATTTAATTTATACGTTTCTAGTATGATTTTAACCTTAAAAGGAACTAGAGGTTCTAATGCAGCCTAAGCTTTTAAAATGCCATATAGGCATATTTTCCAATGTTTACTATGCTTTCTTAGCTCGAGGTACAAAACGTACGAAGGACTTAAAAAAGGTTGACGTGTAAGGCGTTTTGGTCCAAACGCATATGGAGAAAATGCGTCTTGAGTTATGATTGTTAGTTCGATCTAACTTATAATTTTTATTTTTAATTTGTAGAATAACAATATATGTGTTATTTCTTGAAAAAAATGTACGTTATTAAAAAAATGCAATTGTAATAGTGGAGATAACATTTTTGTTTCATCGATAAAGCATAAGTGTTTTAACTGTTGAATTTTTTAACGATATGATTTACGACTAAGAGTAGTTCTGTATTATTTATTGTAAATTTTTACACGCACATTCATATATTAGACTATTAAAATCTTAATTCGATAAATAAAACACCTATTTTAAGAACAGAGCAAAATTATTTTGCATTCTCCACCATAAAAATTTTCAAAAAGAAGAGAAAAGGCTCAAGACTTGAGCGGTTTATAGTTAATAGGTGGAAGCATGATGATGCCACAAGACGTCTCCTCAATTTTCATCATGAGTACTAATGATCAATCTCCTCTTTTTGGATATAAATATTTCTGAAGTGTTCCTTTCGCTTAAAGACTTGGCTTTCGTTGTACGTCTAGTTATATAGGTTAAGCGTCGTGTTGTGGTATTGACTCTAACATTTCAAACCATAAAAACTCCAAAGGTGGCTAGAAGACGACTACAAATTTGAGTAATTATCTTCTTAAATTATAAGTGCTGAAAATTACCATCCAAACGCAAAATGGTTTGAAAAGTGGTTTTAATTACAATTTATGGTTTGAACTGTAGTTACCAAACCCTCCTTGATAAGAACAATCAACAAGCAATCACTTGAATCGAAAATTATTATAGCGTGAAGTGAATTTCTTCAAAAAAGAATTTATACTATTATTGATACAGTAGAATCGGAAAAATAGTGTTTTATCGGTCTAACTTAGACGGAGGATTTGAAAATCCATTTTAGAAAAACCCTCAAAGGGAAACCCTAAAAAAATGAAAAGAAAAACACTCAAATTTTGTATTCAACACTCAATATTCCATTACAATTGGCTAAAAAGAGTATTTATAACTCTCATACAAAACAATAGTAAAAATAACAAACAAAGTCTATAATATATAAAACAAATAAAACTAAATAGACAAGCTAATACAAACGATAGTCTAAATAGAAAAAAAAAAAATTTTTTGACTACTATACTAGGTATAATCTTCGTACATCAGCTATGCAGTAAATTAACAAAATAATCTGGCTTTTAGGGCTCGCGACATACGGAAAAAAATATATCCAATGAAAAATTAAACCTACGGCCATAAGACACTTTTTCATCTCATGATTTTTTAACATAGTTTTGTACTGCAGCTCCTGATTAGAAATTATGAGACGTTGAAACTTGAAAGTCGTTTTTGTTTGTTAATTTGTTTATAAAAAGAATTTATAATATGATTTTATTTTACTTTATCTTCCTCTTAGCCTTATGCTCCTCATTTTACTGCAAACAATTTCAGACTCATTTGGACCTTAAAAGGATCATGTACTAGAGTGATATTGTTCTTTTACGAAAGTTTAACCAAATTCTTTTGAGCAGAAGATGAACATGCAGTTGTACGTCTAGCCTAATGGTATTTTATACTGTGTAGAACTCAAACCTTCAACCTTCGTTTTCCCAAAAACAAAAAAAAATGAAGTTGAATATTACTGTAAGGATTAACATCACCACCCAACTAGCTCCCTTTTGAAAAACTTACAAGCTGTTTAGGACGAAGGTTTAAAACCATTTAAGGCAATTTAAACCATAAAAGTAGTTGAAACTAGCATCTAATAGGGTAATAATCAGTCCAAACCATATAAGCGGTTTTGAAACAATCTAAACTCCTAAAATCCAAACTTTGTCTCCTGTCAAGTTTACATGATTTGAACTATTTTCTATACTAAAAACTATTCTTATTTTTTTTTCATAAACCATAGTTTTTCAAACACCAGTTTTTGTTTTAAACTTCATGTGATGTTTTATTCTCGTTTTAAACCTTTACGTTCTAAATGCCAATTCAAAACCACTATATAAACCATATATTTTAGAATCCATAGTTTAAACTATAAAGTTCTAAACTACATTATTTCGAATCCGTACATCAATGAACTATTATTAACTTATATGGCATTATCTCCGTGAGAAAAGTCCTATATTATCTATCTATTTATTTTGAACTTAGGTACAAGAATTCATATCTCTATTTTTAGGTAGAATCGGGTGTGATTTTACTTATGCTATGTCTGTAACCACAAAAAAAATCCTCTATTATAACTTGCAAAAAAAACCACAGAAAGAGATTGTCACGATAAGAAGTCTCAAGTGATCAAGGGTCGCAAATTAAGAGCTTAAGAATTAAGATTGTTTTCAGAAAAGCGAATTTGAGTTCGTTAAGAAATTAAAAAAAATTGAGAGATTATTCTTTTCAGCTAAAGAAAAAAGGGCAAAAAAAAATAATAATAAAAGAAGAGAGAGAGAGAGAGAGAGAGAGAGAGAGTTGCATGGTCCATATACTTTAAGACAACTTTTTTGTGGGATAGCGATATATTGTTATACTTGTGTATCTTATATTATGATAGATTCTGCAAGCGGACTTCGTTTGCAAAATTCCAACTCCTAATTTAGGATTACCTTTCCAGATAATTAGCTACCAGATCCACGTCAATCCTTTTGCTACTCGTTTTTCCACAGAGACAAAAGTTCCAACCATGTACTACCTGCAGATTGTTCTCCAACCTACAAGAAAAAGGAACCAAAAAAAAAAAAAGGGACCTGTAACAACCATAGATATGTTACGAATTTCTTCTTCTTCTTCTTGTTTTTTCCCCCTTATTAACTGGACTTAATACTTGGAATTTAACAAATTAGAGTTAGGGTGTTTTGCAAAGTTAGTTCGAACCAACTTTTTAGATCAAAACACTATAACATGTGAGAGCTTTACAATAAGTAACTTTTTGCCTTTTGTTATAACATTTGAGAGTTTTACACTATCTTTTAATGAAACACCCTTTGTTGTAGAAAGGAATTTAGAACTTTGAAGTAAATCTTAGCTTTTGTGTGGCATTTTTGTTGGAAGCAACAAACAATATAAAAAGTTTTCAGCATTTATAGTAAAAAGAAAAATGCTGTTATATTGTAAAACTCTCATCTGTTAAAGTTTTCAAATTAATATTTTTAATTTCAACCGTTGTCTCGAACATTCTATTAGAGTTTTTTTTTAGCAACCAATCAGATTTATTTACATTTTTTTCTTTTTTCTTTTTAGTTTTTCCACTTGGTGGGGCACATGAATGGAACGAATGATTATTCCTAGCAATAACAAAGGAAGACCCACTCGAGGGCCAATTGAAATACATACTTGACGTTTCAACTTCAAAGAGATAAAATCACATATCCTTAATCCTTCAATCCCACGGTCCTTTTGGCTTCATGATGGTGGTGATAGATAATGTCTATCAAATATTTCCAAAAAAAAAAAAAAAAGAAATGGCTTATCACTTAGCTATATATGTTTCAAGACTTTTTTAAGTCATATTTAATGAAAATATGACAAAATAAACAGTGGAGTTTGTCCATAGCGGACAAGTCGGCATCATATCTCTCCACTTGCAAACGACTTAAACTTGTTATCTAATTGGCCGTTTGAAAAATAAGTTGAAACCACGAGTAAAAACACTATCATATGAGAAAGAATATTGTTGAAATAGTGGTTTGAACCATGAAATACGATTTGAACCACGATTGTGAAATGAAGAAAAATATGAAAGAGTCTTTTGTTATTGTTTTTAAAATAAGTAAAAATGTTCTTGTTTTGAAAAATAAAAATTTTAAAAATTATGCTACGGGTGTTTCTAAAATTTTTGTCTCAAAAAGCATATAAAATTATTTTTAAAAATTTTAATAACAAAAACAAACGTAGCTGATAGTTTTTATTGTCAACTCCTTAAAAAGGACGTTGTGTAATTATTTGCTGATAAATTTGAGGGAAAACGAAACGAACTTTTGCTTCTTGAACGCCATTTGCTCGATGTACCATTTTTTGCCTCTAACTTCTTGGAGAAATAATGTCATCTTTGACATACAAATTATGAGATCTTCCAACACGAAATTGGTTTTTTTTTTTAATTATTTAAGAACTGAAAACTATATCATGAATATAGGAAAAACATACATGACCAAATTAAGGGTTAGGTCCAATAAATAGTCATATACATAGACAATTAATGGAACTTTTTCTCGTCTTCTTGACACAACAACACATGAATGTGGGGAAAACCATGCATGATCAAATTAAGGGTTAGGTCCAATACATAGTCATATATAAAAAATTAATGAAACTTTTTCATGTCCCCTTGACACGAAAAAGCAGCTTATTCTTTTGAGATCTTTCTACTCATAAATGGGCTTGAAATTGGGACTATAACTTAAGAGTCCTATATGCATTTTTTTTTTCCGGACTCAAAGCTCATTGATGTTTATAGAACCCAGACTAAAATAACGGGAGCCCTTGCTTAAGAGCATTTATATGTGATGATATTGTTAATATAAATGCCTGAAAGCATATATGATGTTTTGTAAAAGTTTATATTTATAAATAAATAAAATGAATATTTTAATATATTTATGTGCATGTATTTTGAATACTTTATAAATTTTACTAACATTCCATAATTATTTATATGACCTTAAATATTGTATATAAGTGATATATATAAGAGGATAATAATAAAACTGGTCAGTACTATATAATTAATCATTCAATTAAAGTAATGAAATCTTTCATTGAGTGTTGCTAGTGTAGGTCATTTTTATTAAGAATAGAACAATCTTATCTAAATCGTTAATGTAGCAAGTGCATAATACATAATGAGATTATGTAGGACAAGAACATAATGTGATACAAATAACTAATTACTTTTGTTAAATATAGCATGTAAGTTCTAATTATATTGACTGTTTGTCATATTTAAGATGATCTTAAATCTTGAGTTATTAGCATACTCTTATTTATGAAATTATGTTTTTTGATTTATTCAGTAAGGATTCGAGAATATAATCATATCTCTTATATTTTGGAGACATAATGAAGTAAGTAGTTAAGAATGTTAATATTACAAGAAATCCATTCCTTCTATAAGGGAAAATGGATAAAAAATTCTTATTGATTTAAGTTTTGAATAATAGAATGCTCAATACGTGATTAATTTCATAAATTTATTATTTATTAGATAATCAATGACACTCGATGTGGCACCCGAGCATTTCTAGTACATTTTAAATACAATAATTAAGGATTTAGTTAAGTAATTTATGAACAAATTTAATGAGCAAAATTTTATGCTCAAAAAATTTTGTTGAATTTTTTGGAGTAATTTTGATGTCACGAGGATTATTGTTTAAATTTAATTTTTACGAAAAATTTCACAAAACTAAAAATGGGATTTTCAAAGTTAAAAATCATGCCATAATCTTAAACAAGGGAGGAATGATATGAAAATAAGTTAAAAAGTCTAATTGTTATAGAATGTGTCCCAACAAGTTTTAAGACAGAAATACAGTTAAGAGAAATTATTGTGTAAAAATATGAAAAATTATACAACATAAAGATTAAGAAGTACAAAAATTATGAAGTATGATCATAATGAAGTGTAACGATTACACTAATCAAGTTAGGTAGTATAGAAGTTATACTAGTAAAGTTAAGCAGCATGAAAATTATATTGTATAAAGTAATATAGTATAGAAATTAAACTATGTAAAGTTAAGTAGTATAAAAATTACACTGTGTGGATGATGTGGAAGCTTGTAGACTATGAAACATAGTATAGGAAAGAATGCTAGCAATATGAGAAATATACCAACAATATAGAAAAAATACCATCAGTATAATTTTAAATTGTTAAAAACTCAATGTGGGACCCACCATGGTGCTATCTTTAAGGTAGACAAAAGGCCACCTCACCCCATAATTTGCATTGGATTTGGCCACACAAAAGGAGCCAAATTAGTCATCATCATTTCTTTTTCATTCAAAGCATAAAAACATGAAAAAAAAAAAAAAAAGGTCCATTGGTGATCAAGTCTAGAACAAGTTTAAGCTACTTTGGAAGTAAAAACCCAAGTTTACTTTATGTATTTTAGTGTTTTTGTTTGAGTTTTGAAGGAGTTTTTCATGGGCTTTAACATGAATTATGTCAAGGAGGATTAGAAGTATTTCAAGTTGGTAAATTTCATGGTAAAATCCTAAATCCTAGTTTTGATTTTATTTTTATACAACAACGGTTTGCTGTAATGTTTATGGACTTTGATATGTTGAATGGACTCTATGGTATGATTGGTTATGTTTTATGATGGCGATGATGCCAGAAAGTTAAGAAAGTAGGGTTTTTGTGTTTAAAACGAAAAGATTGTAGCTTTGTTAAAATACAAAGTTTAACTACTTTTCAAAGGAATTAGGTTTTGAGGGCTTTAAAGGCTAATTTATGTTCCAAACAAAACAGAGGATCTGCCAAAATAGAAAGGGTAACAATTTTTATGAACAAAGTTTTGTGAAATTTTAAGAGGACTAAATTGCAAAGACTTGTAAAAATTCAAAAAATGACTGAAAACTCTACTTTGGAGTTAGAATTTCAGGAAAGTTAAAACATAGAAGTTCTAGAACTCATCAAAACAATTAGGGATTGCAGACGGATCATGAAAATTCCTTACCAATATTAAGTTATGAGTTTTACGAGATTTTATGCACAAAATTTTGTAAGATAAGAAAATGTTATAAAATGGTTTTGATTAAGCCAAAGGGTTTAAAGAATTCCTAATCCTTATGAAAAACTACATGTTTTAGTACAAAACGATTATTTTTGGTTTCAGGAGCAAAAGTGTTAAGATTTTTGTGTTTTTGTCCAAAACTATAAAGCCTTGTGAAACTAGATTTTCACTAAGAAAATATTAGTTTCTTGCATTGTTGTGGGCAATGAGTAATTACAGGTTTCAAGTTTGAAAAGATTAAGAGCCATTATCAAGTAAAGAACGAAAGAAGCATGTTAAGGACAAAAAGTTAAGAATTTCAAATTACGGGTCAAAACTATAAAGTTTTAATAAAATAAATTTTATCAAAAGAAAAACCGTTGTTTGTTTTTTGTAATGTTACAAGAAGTAAAGAAATGTAGTTTTAGTTTAAAATAGGTTCCAAAAATTTTCTAAGACCTGTCAAATGAAAAATGGTCATTTTTTTATTAAAAAAAAGAGCTAAAACGGACCCTAAAACGCTCAAATTAGGGAAATGCCCCTAAGCAAAATTTTTTTTCATAACTCATAAGTATTGAGATGGTAAAGTAAAACTAAAGATTTAATAAAGCTATAGGACTTATGAAAAACTCATTAAGGATAAAATTGTTATTTTTTAAAATGACTAAAGCGGTGCCTGAGTCCTCTGAATTAGCGAAATGCCTTTAGATGGAAAACGATCTGTATCGCAATAAGTAATGAAACCATCTAGTAAGATAAGAAATTTGATCAAGGAACACTCAAGTTAAATAAAGGAAGATAAATCAATAAGTTACGAAGTTAAGTATAAGGAACTAATGGGTTAAGCAATTAAGAGGTAGCCAATAAGAATTAAGCTAAGAAAAAGGACGAATGGTTAATATCTAAGTTTCATTATCAATTGAGAAGATTGATAATAAAAAAAAGTTAGCTAATAGTCGACTGTCATTTGCAACAAGATACAGAAGCCAACTAATAAAAGGAGAAAATGAATGAAATAGGAACGTTAGAGTACTGCTCATGAGACTACCTCATCTATGGTATGAAAAAAATGATTTTCAAATGCTACAAATGTTTGAAATATGTTTGTATTTTTTTTTCATTAAGCTTTAAAGATCAAGTCGAAGACTTGAAATGTATCTACAAATTGTTGTACTTAAAGTATGTTTGCATTGGTTATGCGTAATGTTTTAAAAGTTCAAGTTATGGTTTACAATGTGATTGCATATGTTATGCTTAATGATTAAGTATTAAGTTATAGAATATGATATATTAGTATTTGATATGCTCACTACAGATATAAGAAGGTAAATCAAAGATATTAGTTAAGTGTCATATCAGCCTTCTTGATATGAGGTATATAAGTTATATTGAAGTTATGGCCTCAATGTTCGATGATCTTAATATTTCCACAAGGGAAACATCATGTTATCTTAAAGTCATAATCTCATGATTGATGATGTTGAAACGAACACTTTAGAGCGCAAGATGAAATAAGATAAAAACGATGATAAAAGTTCACATAAGTTATGAATGATCCTAGGCAGTTCATAAAAGGATGTTTATAAATGAGCATAAATAGAATAATGCATAATGACCTTGCTTGCATTCTTTTTCATGATATGTTTATGAGATATGTTTATGAAAAACATTTTGAGAAATGTTTT
>CAMOHE010025769.1:0-15604 GCA_946598075.1 Artocarpus hirsutus | reverse complement strand
GCCAATTGAAATACATACTTGACGTTTCAACTTCAAAGAGATAAAATCACATATCCTTAATCCTTCAATCCCACGGTCCTTTTGGCTTCATGATGGTGGTGATAGATAATGTCTATCAAATATTTAAAAAAAAAAAAAAAAAAAAGAAATGGCTTATCACTTAGCTATATATGTTTCAAGACTTTTTTAAGTCATATTCAATGAAAATATGACAAAATAAACAGTGGAGTTTGTCCATAGCGGACAAGTCGGCATCATGTCTCTCCACTTGCAAACGACTTAAACTTGTTATCTAATTGGCCGTTTGAAAAATAAGTTGAAACCACGGGTAAAAACACTATCGTATGAGAAAGAATATTGTTGAAATAGTGGTTTAAACCATGAAATACGATTTGAACCACGATTGTGAAATGAAGAAAAATATGAAAGGGTCTTTTGTTATTATTTTCAAAATAAGTAAAAATGTTCTTGTTTTGAAAAATAAAAATTTTAAAAATTATGCTACAAGTGTTTCTAAAATTTTTGTCTCAAAAAGTATAAAAAATTATTTTCAAAAATTTTAAGAACAAAAACAAACGTAGCTGATAGTTTTTATTGTCAACTCCTTAAAAAGTAATTGTTTGCTGATAAATTTGAGGGAAAACGAAACGAACTTTTGCTTCTTGAACGCCATTTGCTCGATGTACCATTTTTTGCCTCTAACTTCTTGGAGAAATAATGTCATCTTTGCCATAAAAATTTTGAGATCTTCCAACACGAAATTGGTTTTTTTTTTTATTTTTTTTATTTTTTATTTTATTTATTTAAGAACTGAAAACTATATCATGAATATAGGAAAAACATACATGACCAAATTAAGGGTTAGGTCCAATAAATAGTCATATATATAGACAATTAATGAAACTTTTTCTCGTCTTCTTGACAAAACAACACTAAACAACACATGAATGTGGGGAAAACCATACATGATCAAATTAAGGGTTAGGTCTAATACATAGTCATATATAAAAAATTAATGAAACTTTTTCATGTCCCCTTGACACGAAAAAGCAGCTTATTCTTTTGAGATCTTTCTACTCCTCATAATGGGCTTGAAATTGGGACTATAAGTTAAGATTCCTATATGCATTTTTTTTCCCGGACTCAAAGCTCATTGATGTTTATAGAACCCAGACTAAAATAACGGGAGCCCTTGCTTAAGAGCATTTATATGTGATGATATTGTTAATATAAATGCCTGAAAGCATATGATGTTTTGTAAAAGAGTATATTTATAAATAAATAAAGTGAATATTTTAATATATTTATGTGTATGTATTTTGAATACTTTATAAATTTTACTAACATTCCATAATTATTTATATGACCTTAAATATTGTATATAAGTGATATATATAAGAGGATAATAATGAAACTGGTCAGTACTATATAATTAATTATTCAATTAAAGTAATGAAATCTTTCATTGAGTGTTGCTAGTGTAGGTCATTTTTATTAAGAATGGAACAATCTTATCTAAATCGTTAATGTAGCAAGTGCATAATACATAATGAGATTATGTAGGACAAGAACATGATGTGATACAAATAAGTAATAACTTTTGTTAAATATAGCATGTAAGTTCTAATTACATTGACTGATTGTCATATTTAAGATGATCCTAAATCTTGAGTTATTAGCACTCTTATTTATGAAATTATGTCTTTTGATTTATTCAGTAAGGATTCGAGAATATAATCACATCTCTTATATTTTGGAGACATAATGAAGTAAGTAGTTAAGAATGTTAATATTACAAGAAATCCATTCCTTCTATAAGGGAAAATGGATAAAAAATTCTTATTGATTTAAGTTTTGAATAATAGAATGCTCAATACGTGATTAAGTTCATAAATTTATTATTTATTAGATAATCAATGACACTCGATGTGGCACCCGAGTATTTCTAGTACATTTTAAATGCAATAATTAAGGATTTAGTTAAGTAATTTATGAACAAATTTAATGAGCAAAATTTTATGCTCAAAAAATTTTGTTGAATTTTAGGAGTAATTTTGATGTCATGAGGATTATTGTTTAAATTTGATTTTTACAAAAAATTTCATAAAATTGAAAATGGGATTTTCAAAGTTAAAAATCATGCCATAATCTTAAACAAGGGAGGAATGATATGAAAATAAGCTGAAAAGTCTAATTGTTACAGAATGTGTCCCAACAAGTTTTAAGACAGAAATACAGTTAAGAGAAAATATTGTGTAAAAATATGAAAAATTATACAACATAAAGATTAAGAAGTACAAAAATTATGAAGTATGATAATAATGAAGTGTAACGATTACACTAATCAAGTTAGGTAGTATAGAAGTTATACTAGTAAAGTTAAGCAGCATAAAAATTATACTGTATAAAGTAATATAGTATAAAAATTAGACTATGTAAAGTTAAGTAATATAAAAATTACACTGTGTGAATGATGTGGAAGCTTGTAGACTATGAAACATAGTATAGGAAAGAATGCTAGCAATATGAGAAATATACCAACAATATGAAAAAAATACTGTCAGTATAATTTTAAATTGTTAAAAACTCAATGTGGGACCCACCATGGTGCCATCTTTAAGGTAGACAAAAGGGCCACCTCACCCCATAATTTGCATTGGATTTGGCCACACAAAAGGAGCCAAATTGGTCTTCATCATTTCTTTTTCATTCAAAGCATAAAAACATGAAAAAAAAAAAGGTTCATTTTTCTTCCCAAAAACTAATTCTTCTCCTTTGCATTCTCTCGAATATTTTTCAAACCCCAACTCCTAATCAAGCTTAAGAACAAGTTTTTATCGTTGGTGATCAAGTCTAGAACAAGTTTAAGCTACTTTGGAAGTAAAAACCCAAGTTTACTTTATGTATTTTAGTGTTTTTGTTTGAGTTTTGAAGGAGTTTTTCATGGGCTTTAACATGAATTATGTCAAGGAGGATTAGAAGTATTTCAAGTTGGAAAATTTCATGGTAAAATCCTAAATCCTAGTTTTGATTTTATTTTTATACAACAACGGTTTGTTGTAATGTTTATAGACTTTGATATGTTGAATGGACTCTATGGTATGATTGGTTATGTTTTATGATGGTGATGATGCTAGAAAGTTAAGAAAGTAGGGTTTTTGTGTTAAAAATGAAAAAGATTTTAGCTTTGTTAAAATACAAAGTTTAACTACTTTTCAAAGGAATTAGGTTTTGAGGGCTTTAAAGGCCAATTTATGTTCCAAACAAAACATAGGATCTGCCAAAATAGAAAGGGTAACAATTTTTATGAACAAAGTTTTGTGAAATTTTAAGAGGACTGAATTGCAAAGACTTGTAAAAATTCAAAAAATGACTGAAAACTCTAACTTTAGAGTTAGAATTTCAGGAAAGTTAAAACATGAAAGTTCTAGAACTTATCAAAATAATTAGGGATTGCAGACGGATCATGAAAATTCCTTACCAATATTAAGTTATGAGTTTTACGATATTTTAAGCACAAAATTTTGTAAGATAAGAAAATGTTATAAAATGGTTTTGATTAAGCCAAAGGGTTTAAAGAAGTTCTAATCCTTGTGAAAAACTAAATGTTTTAGTATAAAACGATTATTTTTGGTTTCAGGAGCAAAAATGTTAAGATTTTTGTGTTTTGGTCCAAAACTATAAAGCCTTGTGAAACTAGATTTTCACTAAGAAAATATTAGTTTCTAGCATTGTTGTGGGCAATGAGTAATTACAGGTTTCATGTTTGAAAAGATTAAGAGCCATTATCAAGTAAAGAACGAGAGAAGTATGTTAAGGACAAAAAGTTAAGAATTTCAAATTACAGGTCAAAACTATAAAGTTTTAATAAAATAAATTTTATCAAAAGAAAAACCATTGTTTGTTTTTTGTAATGTTACAAGAAGTAAAGAAATGTAGTTTTAGTTTAAAATAGGTTCCAAAAATTTTCTAAGACTTGTCAAAGGAAAAATGGTCATTTTTTATTATAAAAAAGAGCCAAAACGGACCCTAAAACGCTCAAATTAGGGAAATGCCCCTAAGCAAAATTTTTTCATAACTCATAAGTATTGAGATGGTAAAGTAAAACTAAAGATTTAATAAAGCTATAGGGCTTATGAAAAACCCATTAAGGATAAAATTATCATTTTTTAAAATGACTAAAGCGGTGCTTGAGTCCTCCAAATTAGCGAAATGCCTTTAGATGGAAAACGATTTGTATCGCAATAAGTAATGAAACCGTCTAGTAAGATAAGGAATTTGATCAAGGAACACTCAAGTTAAATAAAGGAAGATAAATCGATAAGTTACGAAGTTAAGTATAAGGAACTAACGGGTTAAGCAATTAAGAGGTAACCAATAAGAATTAAGCTAAGAAAAAGGACGAATGGTTAATATCTAAGTTTCATTATCAATTGAGAATATTGATAATAAAAAAAAGTTAGCTAATAGCCAGCTGTCATTTGAAACAAGACACAGAAGCCAACTAATAAAAGGAGAAAATGAATGATTAAGTTTTAAGTTATGGAATATGATAGTTAGTATTTGATATGCTCACTACAGATATAAGAAGGTAAATCAAAGATATTAATTAAGTGTCGTATCAGCCTCCTTGATGTGAGGTATATAAGTTATATTGAAGTTATAGCCTCAATGTTCGATGGTCTTAATACTTCCACAAGGGAAACATCATGTTATCTAAAGTCATAATCTTATGATTGATGATGTTGATACGAACACTTTAGAGCGCAAGATGAAATAAGATAAAAACGATGATAAAAGTTCACATAAGTTATGAATGATCCTAGGAAGTTCATAAAAGGATGTTTATAAATGAGCATAAATAGAATAATGCATAATGACCTTGCTTGCATTCTTTTTCATGATATGTTTATGAGATATGTTTATGAAAAACATTTTGAGAAATGTTTTACAAGAAATATTCATGAAGAACATTATATGGAAAATGTTTTCAAGAAAAGGTTTATAAAGAAAGTTTTATAAGAAAAGTTTCAGTGCAATATTAAGTAGAAAGTTTTATGAATATTGATTTATGATATTGTGTTTGAATTTACTGAACAAAAAGCTCGTTACAACTTCCTTCATGCTATAAGTAGTTCTACGGAGACCAGTATGACTGGCTGAAGAGCTCGGTGTCGTGAAGAAACAGATGCAATGATTGGGTATGAATACCATTACAGTTTGTTTTTGCTACTCAAAGAAAAAGTTTTCTACTATTTGATATAGTGTTTTCAAAGTTTTAAGAAAGTCAATGTTTAAGGAAATATTTTATAAGAAACATTTTATGAAAAACATTTTAAAAGATATATTCATAAAATGTTCTAAACAATTATAAAGTTAAGTTTTAAGCTATGTTTCAATTTATATTGCAATAAATGTTGCAACAGATTCAAGTATATTTAAAAGTATGCTACAAGAACAAAATTATTAGGTATTTTTCTAACTTGAAAGTAAGATTAAGTTAAAGAAAAGAATTTTTAAGCAAGCTAAGTAACTGCCCAAAAAGCGAGGCGTCACACTCGAGGATAAAGAAGTAAATAGAGATGTTAACAGATTTTACCTAGCTCTAATTATAAATTATTTATGGACGATCAATTTATAACTATATTAAATGGACGACTCAAAGAAATTAGTAATTACATCTATAATTTCAACACTGCAATTCTAATTTTTTAGTGGAGTAGCATTGGAATTAGTTAAAGAATAATATAATAATTAAAGAGTTTAATTAATATATTGGTTTTATTGAAACTTAAAATTATGTGTCCATTAGTCTCTTTACCATTCTTATAAATATTGTTTGAACAAGTGAATTTATTGATTTAATTAATTTAAAATTATGAAATTTTAAATTAAAAATTACCCAAAAGTAAATTAATTATGAATTAATTTATAATTATTAAATAATATGATTCTTTAATAAATAAATAAAACTTAATCTTGGAAGACACACATTGGGTTGTGTGTGGCATGCACCTGTATAAGGAAAGGTTTCTTGTGTAGTCTAAAGCTTGTTTTCTAAGTTTCTATTTTTATGGCTTTCTATTTCTAGATAAATGTGTTTTAATTCAAATTTAAAAACAAATAAAATGAGATAACAAGCAGATTTTTTCTCTCCTTTCTTCTAAAATTGGCGTCACACATAGATAAATTATTTGTGTGTGGTGGTGCCAATAACAAATAAGGAGAAAGAGAAATTTTTTTATTAAGGATTTGATATTTAAAATTAAAAGAAATGAAGCTACTATAATTCATTAGGTGCCTATTCTCTATGAATAACGATATCCTCTGTTCATTTCTACGTAAAAATTCAAAACCGAGCTTGTAATAAACACGACCACGTATAATTCAAAAACAAAATTTAAACCCTAAACTCTTCTCCCTAACTCATCAAATACCCAAATCTACCTTATATCCTTCGATCTGTCTAGCTTCTACATCCGCTGGAGAGCCTAAGGTTTGTCGGATCTGATTTAGCCTCGTCGTGATTTGCTCCCTCCTTCAAGCCCTCTAAGTGGGAGCACCATTTTCGCTTCCAGCCACCCTCGCGAACCTCCTTGATGCCGCAAGTGTGTGGCGATCGTCCAGCAACCTAATCTTCTCCTGTTGTCCACGTTGCTGAGGCGTCGTCGAACACCAAATGCTGTAGTATCGTCACTTGCTATCCTCTATCGCAAGGATCGTCTCCAAGCCTCTTCTCTGCCAAAACCCATTTTTGGATTTTTTTGGTTGTAATTTTTGTTGTGGTTTTTATTTTGTTCTTTAGATAGGAGTTGATATTTGTAGGGTATACTTCTTATCTTTTCAATCTTGTACTGTCCCCAGTTTTATCAATTTCTCAGTTTATTATCAAATGGATAAAATAAAAAAAAAAAAAGAAAAGGGTTCATTTTTGGCTTCGTGTAAAAGCTAATGAGCGTAGTCTTTTTTTTTTTTGCTAAACAAACCTCGTCTCATCCATATATTGATAAATTGTGCCTTCAGGATTTTAGTGGTTCGTGATTTATATGGTATGATTTACTTATCTAAAAGGGTATCGATATAAATGAAAATTTTTAGATGCAATTATTGAGAGGAATCCCCAATCGTGATACTCAGATTCATTTGTCCTTCTTCGAGATTATTGAGGTTTTGGTGGATCGGAGAGAAATGGCGTTAAAGTGGGATGTTTTTCCTCCTTTTTTTTTTTTTTTTTTTTTTTTGTTTGGGAAGCCGAAGCACTCACCATTTGTTCATTTGTTCAAATGAATCGTGATACCCATGTTCATTTATTTGGTGAATCGTAATACCCATATTTATTTGTTCTTCTCTGATTTGTTCAGATTCTTTTTTTTTTTTTTTTAATTTCTTGCAGGAATAAAAAAACCTGAGTGTGGTTTGATCTAACTTTTAAAGTTAAATAGGTAAAGCCCACGTACAATCTAAACAATTTGATCCCTAGGATTATTCTCCACAGTTGGAGAATAAATCCATTCTTCACCGTACACCTCCCATAAAATTAATAATAAAAATTCATTCTCGTTTAAGATTTAAGAAAGTATCTTTTAAAAAAAAAAAAAAAAAAAACTATTGAGTCTATGTTGCGGAAGCTCCAAGCTCAAGGAAGCTACTTTCTTCCACGATAATGCAGTATGCTACGCTTACCAAGTTTTACTCTCTAAATAACGCCAAAATGCAAATAAAGAAAAGGTAAAAAAATCCCGCAGCTTGCTCGTGGTTCGTACTGACTTTGCTGAGGAATCCTCATCGAAGGTGTTCCGGTGAGCATGCACCGGTGCATATAATTGCCCAGAATCGGTTCTTCAAGCAGATTGCCCGGTAGAAGAAGAAAATAGAAGTAACATTATTAGTCCTCGTGGGTCATAGCCCCATCCTCTTATAAAGAGTGGACCTCATCTTTTGGATTTAATGGGTCCTACAGAGGAGATCTACCCATTATAAGACAGCATTTGTATGGCTACGACCTCATGGATTGTATAACATTTTTCAGAAAATAAGGCCAAGATAACTCATTTGTCTAAATTGGTGCCTTGTGGGAAGGTTGGTTTATGCTATACGCAGTTGATGTATATTTTTTTTAATACTTTTTAAAAATTATTAATTTACGATAAATAGTTAAAAAAGATAAAAGTTTTAAAAAATAAAAGCGAGATTATATTCGGAGGAGATCGAGCCCACAAGATAATATTTTTGAGTCGACGGAGGAAAATATTTTAATATCATTCAAACAACGAGATATGTCACATTTTTTTATATCATCCTAAATCAAAGCTAAAAAAAAGGGGATTTTTAGACCCGCCATGCAAAAAATAAAATAAAATAAAAGAAGAAGAAGTCAGTTTAGACAAATTGCAGAATCCCCTGATATATTACTTAAGAGAGACTTTGAATTGTCTCCATCAGATAAACCTACTAATTCTGTTGTTTTTCTTTATTTTTTATTTTATTTTATTTTTATTTTATTAACTTTTGTCAATCGAAGTTAGCTTTTCCAAACGTTGGATCCATTTGCGTGAAAATGTAAGGGAAAGGGTCGTCCCTCATGAGACACAAGGATGGAATTATCTCTAATTTTAATAACCTTTTAGACGTAATTGTAACAAAAATAAGGGTTAATAAAATAAATGATCCAATTATATTTATTAAATTAAAATATAACTCTAGTTTATAAATACTTTATATATGTCTCAAAATAATATTATTAAAATAATAACTATTATAATACAAAATATGATACCATTAAATTAATTATTATGTAATTAAAGATATTTTAAAGATATTTTTTGATATATTGTGTTGAATTTTAATTTCACTACAATAAAATGATAATACATTTTATTTTTTTTCAAAAGAAAAAAAAAATTGAGTCAACTCTTTTGGGTTTCGCTAAAATTGCGTTTGAGTTCCACACGCCACACTACTCGCCATCTTTTCTGGCGTTTGCTCTTATTTTGTCTTGGTCCTTTTTTTTTTTTTTTTTTTGGGTAGTCTATTTTGTCTTGGTCTTATATCTACAGACTATAACAGCAATACATACAAGAATACAAAAACACAAACACACAGGTGACAGGCCATACCGTGTTGAGGAGTCAAATATCTTAGAAAATTAGGAAGAAATATTAATTAATAGAATTTAAGCATCATGCCCCTGAATTTTGACTACTTACACCTTATAAAGTTTTGATTTTAATACTTGACTGCCCATGTGGCAAAATCATTACAATGCTCTGCATTTTTACTGACGACCGTTAAAACTTAAAATAGTGAATAGAAAAAGCTAACAATCGCTTCACATGAGGATGAAAAAGGGCACTTCTGACTAAAAATCCCCAAATCACCCGTATCTCTAAATCAACATTCAAATATGCGAAAAAAAGAAAGGTGTAAAAAGAGGTAAATAAGAACTATTTAGGGTTCGGTTGGCAACGTTGTTCAAAAAATATCATTTCAACAACTACAATGTAAAGTTTTAATATGCTCAATGTAAAGCAAAAATAGACTAGAAGATAAAGCTCTTACATACTATGGTAAAATTATTTTAATTTTTGGTTCTAACTGTATTGCCAAACGTGCTCTTAATAAGTTAGAGTTTATAATTATGCAAAAACTAAAAGTTGAAGGGTGAAGTTGTCAAAGTCTGAAAAATTCAGGGAGCAAAAATGTTAAAAGAAACCCAAGTAATAAGGAATATGCTATCAAGATCATGTTTGAGACATCATACTACATCTCTCTTATATAAAATGACAGGAAAAAAGAAAAGGAAGATGAAGCAAATTATTGGTGATCAAAATATACAACTACCCGCAGAAATAAAACAACCAAATTTCACGAAGTCTAAAATAATAATAACATATAGCCATATACCCTCAAAAAAAAAAAAAACATAATAGGCAATTATTTTATGAAAACAAGAAAAAATATCCGCCAATAGTTACATGTTTTTAAACTGTCAGATCTGCAGTAAAAAGTAATTTTTACCAGATCTAACGTTTTCAAAACGTATATTAAAAAAGAGGTCTTCAAATAATTATAACATAAACAAATACCATTTCATCCACTAGCATTTCAAGTTGACCGTCTTCTCCTTCACCTGAACATGGATAGTGCAGTTCATATTTGCAGTCTTCTTCGATTTCTTGATCAACAGGATTGTCACTTTCCCTTTCATCTTGGCCGTGCTGCTGAGAGTCAACACCCCACTATTCAATTCCGCACCAAGATTGGCAGTGTTTGTCAACCGACTAGAACTCAAACTAACGTCCACATTCACCTTCTTGGTAGATTTAAAACGGGCCTTTCCCTTGGGAATCAAAACCTGCCCCACAATCTCGCCGTTGTAGGTGAAATTTATGGTGGTGTTTTCAAACTTGTAGGGCCCCCAGTTGGTGTTCTTGATCCTCACTTGTGTTGTGAAGCTCATGTCAAAAGAAGGAGATGATTCGGTGCCATTTGTTTCGAGTGTTTGGAACTCAAACTCGTCACTAAGCCTTAGCTTAGGAGTCTTGGTCTGCATCACGATTGCAAAGAACACCGTGGGGACGATGACTTGGAACACGACACAAAAGAGAATCAATCTGATCCTCTTCTTCCGCTTGAGCTCCTTATTGGCGGTCGAATTCGGTGATTCTTGGTCGTCACTTCTCGTGTGCCCGTTTGCCGGGGCCAAGGGAGAAACTTGTTGCTTCTTCTCGGCCATTTTTTTTTCTTGTGTTTTGAATGAGAATTGCTCTGTTAAAGGAAGAAGAGGACTAGGGGTATATTTTTGGTAGTGGTGATGAAGGAAATGTAGCAAGTTACATGTATGTATATAAAGAGTTAAAAAGTCAATGAAATTTGGACATATTTGGGTAAATTTACTTGGGGAAAAAAAATAGAGAAGAAGAAAAGGCTTCGTGGAAAGTGTGTGAGTATCCCCTAAAAATAAAAAGAAAAAGAAAGAGTGAAAGTGATAGAAAATATTTTTTCCTGATTTAGATGCTCGATATTAATAACCTGGAAAGACTTACAAAATTTTGGAACTTCTAGATGGTCTAGAGTAATAGACTTGACTTTAGTTAAAAAAAAAAAAAAAAAAGCTACTTCCTTAGTTTGATTATCAAACGTTTGCCGTGTTGGATTAATTTAAGGGGTCGAAATTCGGTTCCTTTCCATTACATTTATGAAATATCTCTATTTTTTCTTTGAAATATCTCTATTTTTTCTTTGCTTAGCACTAAAATTTTTCATTTTAGACAAATAATAGCAGCTTAGTTGGTTGTAAGTCTTTCTACCCTAACTATAATTTAAGGGTTCAAGTCCCACTCAAAAGTGGTGGCATTCTCTCTCCTTTTGTATCAAAAAAAAAAAAAATCCATTTTAAATTAGATGCTCGTGACAAACCTTTGGTGATACGGTACCGTGTGAAATTATTTGCTTATTTCTTATAAGAAGGGGGCACATGCATCGTTGAGAAAAATGTTCTTCATAGATCGTTTTGTGGGACCCTATTCCTTGACGGTGAGTGAGTAATAAATTGATTTTCAGCTGCCAACTACTTCTCGAAGCTTGAACAACTAAACAGAGTCTGTAACTCTTTTACAATCAAAACGACAACTAGAAAATAGCAAATTAAATGATAAAAGGCTTAACTAAGGAAACGACGGCCAACAAAGTTAGCTTCACCAAACGACTTGGTCGTTTGTCCCGATATCAGTAATTAAACCCTAATTTTTTCCCTTTTTAAACTTTATACCAGTCAGAGAGTGTGTGTGTATGTACATTTTTTAAAACTAAGAGGCCGTTTGGTATTGTTTTCAAAATAGGTGAAAATGTTTTTGTTTTAAAAAATGAGAATTTTTTGAAAATTATGCTAAGAGTGTTTTTAAAATTTTTAGCTCGAAAATCATGTAAAGATATTTTTAAAAATTTTGAGAATAAAACCAAACACGCCATCATTTCGTTTTTATTCTAACTTTTTTGCTTTGTGTAATTGTCGTATTTTAGTGCGTGTTGTTTTTTAAATTTTCTGTTATTACGGTCTGTTTCTGCAGGTTTTATACCCTCTCTCTCTTTCTTATCAATAAGTTTCCTCAATAAATATGTCGTTCTGCATAGCCATGTCGTTTTATTGTCTATCTAACTTGACATCCTGAGCGTCATTATTCCTTTTATTAATCATGTCATTTATTTAATCCCTTTGTCCTTTCTAGAAGGTTTTAACATACAATGTCGTTCTTTAGGTCACGCGTACACCATTCGTCCTTTTTTTTTTTTGAATGGAGACTTCTCATTAAAGAAAAAAATAAAAAATTCGACTAGTGGCAGCATAAATTGCTAAATAACGAGTTGCCACGTCGTTTGATCTCAAGGTAAAAAGTACAAGAAAAAACGAGGACTTTCCTTGAGCAGCAAAGAGATATCAAAGAGTAATCATTTTTTATTTGTATTTTCTTATTTGTATCATCTTATTTGTTCATTCATGTTCCTATCATCATCTTTTCCTGGCTCTATGCCTATAAGCAATGGGAGGAGCAACACTAGAAGTAGACCACAAGAGCTTTTAGTTATTGGAGCATCATACTTGCTAGCATTATCAATCACAATAAGCAAAACAAAGTTGGCGTTCTTATAAACATTATTAAAATGTTTAGTAGGATTTTTTTTTTGTCTAGTTTAATAATAATGACTCATTTAGGTTATTTTTAAGTAGATAAGCCTCAAATCTCAAATAAATGGCTTGTATTGAGCTGTCTAGAGACAATAATTTAAGATAAAGCCGCCACAATAGCAAGCAAAGCAATCAACGACGAAAATGCAGTAGTAAGAATAGCACCACTTCCGGAGCCATGATCACATGATCTAATAAAATATTTTACTAAAGTAACACAAGGGATATATTGGGGAAATGACCTTTCAAGAAATGTTATCAATAAATTTCTCAAATTTTATTACGTTAAGGAAATGGTTGTTTTTAAGAAAACGGCTAATCAATATTTGATTGATTGATTTGCACTTAATCAATAATTAAGTGATATACCAAGTGTTTATAGATGTAATTCCATGATTAATATGCCACTTAATGGAATTTCATCTATAAATCAATGATTAATATGCACTAAATGATTTACGTAGTGATCAATCATTTATTGACCGGATTTGATTAACCAGCCAGTGACCATTTTTCTAAAACGAAAGGTTCTGTTATTTTTTTTTAGAAGATGGCTAAAACCGACACCTCATCTAATTTCTCAAGCAAACAACATTCAACAAACTAATAGGATGCTAATTTAGTTGGGATGTTAGAATAACTTTGATATTACGCCCTCCCTCTCGTCATTTGATAATAATAAAAAAAAAATTATTCCATCGAGCGTGTTAACATTGTGATATCACGTGTGTGCTAGTAAATGGGATCTAATTTCTTTACTTACTCACATATGAACTGTCTTGTGGTAATATAAGTGATTATTTTAAAACTAAATAAGTCATGCTTCAGAAAATATTCTACCGTACAAAATATGCTACTATTCTAGCTCTATATAGTACAATCTTAAAGTTATGAGTTACGACAAAGTAAATAAGGTATTTGCTTTAATAACCATCAATAATAGATAAATAAAATTCACAAGATAATTAAAAAAAATATTAAAAAGATAAACAAAGCATCCAAAATCAAAACAAAAAGAGAAAAAAGGTATTTAATTAAAAAAAAAATTCATCTTTATAGGGTTAAACCCTACAACTCATAAAATCATATGTCCTAATCTACCGTATAAGGCTAATTGTTTTACTAGTAGCAGATTATAACCCAAATGTGGTTAAATAAGATTTTTCGTTTAGTTGTGTCTTCATCATGACTAGCATTTTAAAGTCCGAACTGCCTTCCTTGCCACATCAACAGTAATAGTGCAATCCATATTATCCATATTAGCAGTATTTTTCTTCTTCATGATCAACATCAGTTCCACTTTCCCTCTCATCCTGACCATGCTCCTCAACGTCAATGTCCCAACACCCAATTCAATACCAAGATTGGCTGTGTTTCTCAATTGGCCAGAACTCAAACTCACACTTACAGGCACCTTTCTGGTAGATCTCAAACCGGCCTTGCCCTTCGGGCTCACAACCCACCCCACAATCACCGTTGTGGGTGAAATTGACCGCAATGTTCTCAAACTTGTAGGGTCCCCAGTTGGTGTTCTTGATCCTCACTTGTGTTGTGAAGCTCATGTCAAAAGAAGGCGATGATCTTGTAATATTTGTTTCGAGTGCTTGGAACATAATCTTGTCGCTGAGCCTTAGCTTCGGAGACTTGGTGCGCATCACAACTAGTCCGAACACCATGATGATGACAATTTGGAACAGAGCAAAAATGGCAGCGTAGATTGCTAACTTGACCCTCTTCTTGCGCTTGAGCTCCTTGGCATTTGTCAATTCTGTTGGAATTAAAATATGAAAACGCAGCGGAAGGAATGAATTATTGACAAACAAAAATTTTCTAAAAACTTTATTCATCAGAAATAAATATATAATTTTAATTAATAATAAAAGTTTTAGGAATTTTACTAACCTTTTAAAGACTATCAGGTATCTTAGCTTTCCTCTTTGACACTACGATCTTTTAATCCAAGCCTCTATACCAATAGAAAGACGAGTGGGTGTTAAACTGCAAGAATAAATTTTCCTCACACTTTTCTGAATCTGCTATGTACTTAACACATGAGATAGCAGACCTTTTTTTTTCAGAGAAAAACTCTCAGTTTTTCTCTCTGAGTATTTTGCAAGAGTTATGTGAATGAAAAAAAGTTGAGATAATTGTTATCTCTCCCTTTTTATAAATGAGCCATTAGTAATTTTTCAATTGATTTTCAATTTGAAATAACCACTATAGCAGATATATGGAGAAATGATATATTTTACATGATTCTTACATTTTTTTTCCTTTCTCTCTTTTTTTTTATTAACAGAATCACAAAAAAAAAAAAAAAAAACTTTAAACTTATGTTTATATATATATATATAAAAGAAAAGTTTACGTAAACATATGTTTACGTTTACTTTACTCTTTTGTTTTTTTTTAAATAAACCAATCATGATTCGTTTCTTTTATATATATATATATATATATATATATATATATATATATATATATATAAGTAAAAACAAACTTTAACGTCGTTTGTTTATTTTAATATATATATTAATATATAATAAAATATATATATGTTTGTGGTTCAAAACCATATATATATCTAAATCTAAATTTAAAAATAAATTATATTTATTTAAGAATAAATTTTAAAATTAATCAATTAATTAATTAACTAATGCTCAGTTAAATATGACAACATTTATCACATTACTTTATGTGTCACAGAGAATATTTTTCTATATCATATTAATAATAATTCAAGTGTGAAAAAAATTAATTTAGAATTCAATAATTCTAAACTAAATATGTATAATTCATTTTATGCATAAATCCAATATAGTGTTGCAGAGGTGGTATTGGGAACTTATGGACCTATAATCCAAGCTGCAATAAATTTGACAATTAATTAAACTCTTTGATTAATGTGCTAAATTT
>CAMOHE010025768.1:27629-47139 GCA_946598075.1 Artocarpus hirsutus | reverse complement strand
CAATAGCACTCAAGTATAAATAAATAATTAAAGAGGTTAACGGATTTCGCTTAACTCTAATTATGAATTATTTATGGAGGATCGACTTATATGAATGGCTTTATAAAATAGACGACTATAAAAAATGATTAATTAAATATCGATAATTTCAAAAGTGTAATTTTAAGCATTTAGTGGAGCTATATTTGAATTAATAAAAAAATAATATGTTAATTAAGGAGTTTAATTAATATATTGGTTTTATTAGAGTTTGAAATTGGGGTCCATTAGTCCCTTGCCATTCTTGTAAACATTGTTTAAACAAGTGAAATTATTAGTTTAAATAATTAATTTAGATTTTAGAATTCTAAATTAAATATTACTCAAAATAATTACTTATGAATTAATTTATATTTATTGAACAATTAGATTATTTATAAATAAAATAAAAATAATTAATTTTGAAAGACACAGAATGGGTGGAACCCATTGCGTGGGTGTCGCACAAAGTGAGACGTTCCCACTGTGTGTAATGCTAATGCTAATGAGGGAAAGTCCCTTGTATACATTAAAGCTTGTTTACATAGTTTTCATATTTAGTATTTTCAATTTTGAATAGATATAATTTAATTCAAATATATAAAGTTAAATACGAAAATAATTAAGATTGGGTAACAAGCAGTATTCTCAACTACACTGTTATGAGAATGGTGCCACATGCATAGAGAATTTCTCTGTGTGTGGCGGCTATCATAGTATCGGAAAAGGGAAACTTATGTCTTTTGTTTAAATTAAATATTTGATATTAAATTAAAATAATAAGACTTTTTAAAACTAATTAGCTCTCTTATTCTCATAAATAGAGGTTTTCTTTATTCATTTGAAATACACCTGTGAGTCTTGAAAAGACTGATAATAATTTGCAAAATCCTCCCCTTGTAGGTGTGTAAGAGAGAGAATAAAAAGTGAAAAAAAGTTATTCATCCTGTGAATCATTTTGCTCATATGTTGAGATTTACGAGTGAATAAAAGTTAGTTGAGTAATCTATATAGAAACCATATTTTTTTTACGCTCACATGTACATCTATTTTGGTGTCGAGGATAAGGTGAGAAAGATGCTAGTTTCGTCTTGAAGAGAACATCCTTTGTAAACTACTTGTTTCTAATTTATCTCTGTTTATTTCAATATGCAAAGTCTTATATATTTATTTATACGTTAAATTAATATAATCTGTAATGTTTTACCAAAATTTTGAGAAAATTTTTATTATATATGATCCACATCACATTCATGTTTCCGTTATTATTCTAAAAATCATTTTCCAAAACTCACAGCAAGGGGCGTCAACTTGATGGAATTATATAACGCAAGCCTCAATAACAATGGACCTATATGATTAACTCATAATCAATTCTCCATTTATTTGTTTAAATTTTAACAATTCCACTAAAAGTTAAAGTTGTGCTCTTAAGTTAATGGCAATTATGTGAAGCTTATAAAAATGGATGCAAATTGTTGTTGATTGATTTACTTTTGCCCACATATTAACTCTCATATATATCACATTTTGATCGTGGTTGAAGTTAGGTTAAAATTATGTTTTACATTTTGTTTGTTTTATAAGTTTCATTACTTTACCATTGCCTACTTTTATTTCTTTTCTTTTTTTTAATTGAAGCCTACCATTTTAATGAGCAAGATAAATCATTCTTAATTCAAGTTAATAACATTACAATCTTCTCAAAATAAAACATCTAAATTTTGCTCACCAATCATGAACTATTGATTTAGATTGTCATCTTTTCTTTAAGCCAAGACTGAACTAACATATCTAATTTATCCCGAAGCAGCGGATTCCTCACCTTCTGGAGCCCGAAATAACTCATCTTCATCAGCTTTAATTAACAAATCTGAATGCCTATTCCTAGGCGAATTCATTTCACTTGTAACCTTGCAAATCAAGCTCTCAAGACAATTTTGCTCATAAGTCACATTTTGTGATTTTGAGTAGTTTTTTTTTTTTTAGAGGAACAAAACTCTTTTCAAAAATCATTCAAATACCTTCAAAACTATTTTTGAACCCTTAGGACCCTAAGGGTACATTTGATTCGATGGAATGACTATTAGAATAGAATGACAATTCTTAAAATCCAATTATTCTTACATTTGGTTGGACAAAAAGTCTTAGAAATAGTCATTGAAACTAAATTTTTGTTCTACCAAAATGGTAGAATGACAATTACTAAAGTAAACCTATTGAATGACCATTCAATTCCAAAACTAATATTAATTAGAAAATTTTCTTTTTAAATTATCCTTCTTAATGTCCTAAATTTTACTTTGAATACACTAATCATTGTCCCAATATAAAATCACACTTTCCTACTAACCCTACACTTTCAAGGACAAAAGATAATTGAAATTAAATAATTTTGTAAACATTCAAAAAAATATAAAAAAACACTTTAGAATATAATTAAATTTAGTTTAAAACATTATTAATGACAAAGTAAAAGGGTAATTTATGTGAAGACAATTACTATTCTATTATTCTATTCTATTGGAATGACTACCCAAACATAATAATTGTGGTTCAAACATTAATTTTAATGTTCAATTAAACAAAAAATATGAATAAACTATTCAATTCATTTCTATTCTGGTTACATTGTATTTCTATTCTTATTCCATTTTTTCTAAAACTCTTGGTATCTGGGCCCATTATGAACGACATGAACTCTTAAGGGCCCCTTAACGTTCGGGTGATTTGGCTCGACTAATCTACAGTTGACCCATGAAAAGACCCAAAGACGACAAGAGTCTTCCAACTCTGACAGATGCTTTCACAAGGACTCAAACCCAAGTTGTTTGTTTAAACGAAACAGCCTTTGAACTAGCTAGGTGTTGCTGTTCTTCTTCCATTTAATCAAACTAAACGTCATCTCTCTCATCCTCTACTGAATCATGCCAAGTTGTCAGGGTTAGATTATGAAATTCTAGACTGGGACATGAAATTGTTCTCTCATTTCAATCGAAGGCCCAATAAAATCCAAACAAACAAAAAGCCTTTCAAAGAGGAGAGAATGAAAAAGAGAACTTCAAGGACAGTTCTGTCATTTGGAGTCTAGAATGGCACTTGAGATATTTCCCTCAAACTAGAGGTGCATATATAAACACAACCTCCCATATAAACTTTGAGAGCAACGCCGCTCAGTCATTTCTCCATCTCTCTCTAATTTTCTCTCTCTAATCGTCTCTCTCCCCCCTCTTCCTCTGTCCCCCATTTCCTTCTCTCCATGTCCTTCCCAAACTAATTTCTTCAATCTCATCCTCTCTCTCCCTCGTTCTCTCTCCTCCTTTCTCCTTCTATCCTCCGCCCATCTCTGGTGGTGCTTCTCTCCCATCGCCGTCCGTACGCCGGAATCCGTCGTTCCACCGGTTTCTGGATCCGGTTTCACTTCTCAAAACCTAACCCCACACACTCTCTCTCTCTCTCTCTCTCTCTCTCCATTAATTAGTTCTTTTTTGTGGTCGGTCTTTTTTTTTTTTTTTAGCCTTTGTCCCAGTCTCTCTCCTCTCTTGTCGTTTTTTAAAAAACGTTTTACCAATCCCTTTAAGTGCTTTGTGTGAATTGCCTTTTTTACCCCTCTAGAACGGTTCCCCAAAAATCAATCCAAACAGAAAGAAAAGAGAAAAAAAAAACCCGCAAATGTGATTTGACGCTTTTACCTCTCCAACCCGATGTGACGATCTTGCCCCTCAGGAGTGCTTCGTTTTTTACTAAATAAAATATTTTATTTTTGCTGACGTGGCGCGAAACGAAGGGCGTAAGATGAGTTACCACTCTCGTCGGATATTGACACCTGGGCCCTCCCGAAAGCGAAAGGAGAGAGAGCCTTCCTTTTCTTCTTCTCCTTCTTTCTGCTCATCCTTAAAACCGTCGGCTCCGGCTCAAGCCGTGGCTAATCCTAAGCCGGCTCAAGCCGGTAAGAGAGCCGCAGCCGATGAGCCAGCATCGTCGAACGGGCTCTTGGCCGGCTACATGGCGTACGAGTTCCTGACGAAGGGCACACTGTTTGGGCAGAAGTTCGATCCGGCTCGAGCTGAGGCCGTCCCGGTCGGCGGCTGCGGCGCCGTTGGGTCGTCTTCGGCTCAGCCGAATAAGAGGTGGAAGCCGGAGCCAGCCGAGCCGAGCCGGAAGATGAAGGAGGTGAAGGAGCACGAGAGCTACGCTGAGGTGGCGATCATACTGAAGACTTCCGGGGCCCACATCCCGGGAATTGTCAACCCTACGCAACTGGCTCGGTGGATTCAGATGTGACGTGTACTGTTGACGAAGGGGAGGCGCGATTGCGTGCCCGAAGGCGCTGGGGGAGATTGTCTGGAGACTCGTGACGTGGCGTCCTCACATTGGCCGGCGTTTTGTGTTTTTTGTCGCTTTATTTTTCGTTCTGTCTGGTTCGTCCAGTTAGAACCGAATCGTCCGAGTTGGTGAGTTCACTGAGTCCCGTCTCCATTCTCCATACATACCAGTTGGAAAAAAAAAAAAGATCAAATGTTGAAAATGAAACATTAATTCTGAAAATCTTCGTAACTTACTTTTCTTTTTTCCTTTTTATGTTTTTTTGTTAAATCTGAAATATTTTGCTTCTCATGAATGTTTTAGATTGTAGAACCAGCGAAAGTTGGCACACTAAGGGCTATTTAGAATATTAATGATGTTAATTAATTTTTTGTTGTCTGATTATCTTATTTTATTTTATTTTTATATCTCTTTATTAATTTTTCCCTTACGAGAAAATTAATCAAGCTTTCCAAATTGTTGATTTGAATGCATATTTGCGTTTCTTGATGTGTAGAGCAAGAAAAGGATGAAAAGCAGATTAATGATAGAATTATTATGTGTGTAAATGAATATGCGTAGACCGATATATATGTACGTATACTTGTAATGACAATGGAAAAATATATGTAGGTGCCGTGGCATAAAAGCATATATGTGTGTGTATATATTTATATATATATATATATATATATGCGCATGCATTATGCATGCACGAGCGAACGTGTATTCATGCTAATTGCTTTATGTGTTAAATGGCCATGGTCTCGAAATTTATCAAAACCTTAGAATATATTCATCAAAAATTGATCGATCAATAGTAGAACTTTTTAATTTTTGTTTAGTTGAGATTTTGTTGAGTATTGTTTGGAATATTATCTTTTGTTTATGTGATGATCTTTGGAATCTAAGAATGCACTTGACATGTGAATGGCTATATTAATATAACGTGTTATTTGGCACATCAAGTTTGCCAAATGTAAAGAAGAATGCAAGTAGGTGATTCATGAAATAAACTTGCGATATAAACTATATATAACGGGCTTCACAAGTTACCCACGGTTATATATATGCCCATTTGACAATTTGCCTTTTTCTAGTGTAAAATAAAAACTTCTCAAAAAAATAAAAAAACATTCGATATTAAGACCAACATCTTCCACGATACACACGCGCGCGCACATATTAGAGCTAAGCCAATTATATATATTCACTCAATACACAAAAATATATGTGTGTGTGTATGTATATATATTGCCCATTTGACAATTTGCCTTTTTCTAGTATAAAATAAAAACTTCTCAAAAAAAAAAAAAAACATTCGATATTAAGACCAACATCTTCCACGATACACACGCGCGCGCACGTATTAGAGCTAAGCCAATTACATATATTCACTCAATACACAAAAATATATGTGTGTGTAAGTGTGTGTGTATATATATATATAAAAACCATATTTCTTGTTTGCTCTTTTCCTTCAAATATGCTCAAGTCGAACAGCTCAATCCACGCACGTTCGGACTCGGTTACATAAATTAACGAGTGCTCTCTTTTCCTCAAAAAGAAAAAGAAAAAATTAAAAAAAAAAAAACACAGCCCCGTTCTCCATATTGTGTTCAAAATTCCTAATCAATTTTGATCTGACTAGTATTCCGTTTGATTAATTAACATGTGAGAGTTTTATACTATAACATATGAGAGTTTTATAGTAGACCAAACACATTATATATCAATATAACTTGTAATGTAGCACAAGCAGCTTCTTAATTTAGAACTATTTTCATGTTATTCAAAAGGAGAAACTGCTTGTAGTATGAATTTGAAAGTAGTATTAATTTCTAGATGGTCCATTAATTAAGCTGGCCTATGTACGATTCTTTTTGTTTACGAAGCTTCATTCAACAAAAAAATATGTACGATTCTTTTTGTTTACGAAGCTTCATTCAACAAAAAAAAAAAAAATACAAATAAAGTCGCTTTAGCTGTCCATCCAGGACAGAGACTATCCCCGATCGGCACTAATTTTGTCCGTGTTAGGCCAGCAAAGCAGACAATAAAGTATTAGAGGACAAATAACGAGTGTCTGAGCCGATAAGGGGATCCCCAGTCGACGCCACAAAATAGAGCTCAACAATGGCTTGTTGCAACACCTCATCGGCTGACAAAACCAACTGATGGAACCTAAATTCTTCAAAGTGAAGGCCTATGTATGATTCTAAGTTGACTAGAAGAGTTGCAAATAGGGACATTGAAATTTGGAAACTCTATGTTTAGAAACATAGTTGAAACCGTAAAATATTAAATCAAAAAATACTATAAAATATGAGCTGCACTATAAAAAAATTAGTTGAAACCGTAAAATTACAATTCCAACAATATTTTCAAACACTATAAAATTTTCTTTTTTTTCAAAAATAATGAATTTCATCTCCAATAACTTCTAATTGAGAGATTATATACACAATGTGACATCAAATCTGCGCCTTTTAAAACTTAAACGCGGCTTCACTCTTCCTCGTGCCGTTTGATATGGTTTGTTGCTGTTTTTTTTTAAGATGTTTAAAAGCATTGGTTTTAACCAATTTGATTAAAAATATTATAATATATAAAAGCTTTATATTATAGTTAATTTTTTCTTAACACTATAACAACTAAAAGTTTATATTGAAATTGATAATACTAAATACCGCATGTGTCCATTTATATGTATTTAACGGGGGATAGCGTGTTGATATCCATTAACCAGTCGTACATTAAAATAAAGTATCATGGTCCCACCACGGCGTGACTTCTTTAATAATAATAAAATATTATAGTGATTCTGGTGTTTACTGTGTATGGTTTTGGACCGACCCTCTAATTGGTATTTTGATTCGATGGGAACCTTCCTCTAATTGCTCTAGTTGTATTTTTGGGTGAGACAAAGCTTTTTGTCCAAAATAAGTGTTTTCTTGACGTCTTCTTGTTGACAATGTGTCCTCGATATAGCCAATCCACTTTTCCGAATCAGTCAAGTAATTAACTATTCTGTTCCAACTTAATTGAGGCTTTCTTGTGACTTTTTTTTTTTCTTTTTACTCTCAATCTCTCACCAACCATTCCAACTCAAGTCTCCTTAATTCATTTTCTAGTTCAATTACAACAAAGTTGAAATCTGTTGTTGTCCGAGAAACAGTCTATATTTTTGGTTTTCCGTTAATTAATAGCTTGTTTCGAAACTTAGTTCGAATAAAAAAAAAATTAATTCAAATTGGTTAATTTTTACCACAATATTTTTTCTCACCTAGCTTGAATTATTACTGTAATATAAGTTTGAACTGAGTTCCTAAATAGGCTAATACGTATGTAAGATTATCTAAATATTTGTTGAAGAATTATTTGTTATGTCAAGAATTTTATAACTCTTAATTTAGATGATGTTACAAATCTTAATTAGTGGAATGAAACAAATGAGATGATTAAGTTATTGGGTCAACAAATATTTTAACTTTGTACGTATGCTACTTGTAAATTGCATCGGCAAAGTAAGCTGATTTCAAAAGTATATCCGTCTTAAATTAAATAAATTGACTGCGACACACATTCTCTCTGAGGCCTATCATTGAACACAGGATATAAATTACAAGTTGAAATTTCCTTATAACCATATTGCTATCTTTGTTATTATTAACTTAAATTCAAGGGTATAGGTGTTTAAACTCTATATTTTGTAGTGGAGAGTGTAGTGTAAAATTATTGTTAGATTACGTCCGCGATCATACCACCTCAATTTTCATGCGGAGGATGGTCCCACATTTCAAAAAAATTGATAGCAAGGTAGGTATGTGACTAGCATGTTGGCCAACTAATTCTCTGTGGTTGGTTCCATTATGTTCTTCTCCTATCATGTTATTTGAGACCATGATCATGATCATGATCATGCTCATGCTTAAACTTCATTTAATAATTATTTTACCCTTTTCCTTAGCAAACAAATAAGTGGTGTTAAATTTTCGGTTTCAGCAAAACAGGGACACTAACGTAATGATTATAAGCATCAGCAATGTTTACCAGCCTTTTTCCAACTAGCTCTCAATCTTTTTCCTTTCACAGACAATAATCTAATCACATTTTTTGGTGTTGGTTACAAAAATAAGAGACAAACGGCTTAGAGCCTTAAATAGTATCCAACAAATAATATTATGATACATCATTTAAATAATTTGAAATAATATTTAATGATTGATTTTTATATGGTTTTTATTTAATGACGTGTCATATTTTTAAACACTATTTGAGATATTAAAATGTGGACAGAATACTTGAATCCGGGTCAAAGAACCTTATAAGCTATGAAGAAACTTGGAGTATGATTCTTAAAGATCGTAAAGAATATATGCTTGTAAAATCAATTGTTTCCCGTTTGAACCTTCTATAATTGGTAACAAAAGCAGAAATAAAGTAATGAGGAAACATCAATTGGTCCTTCTGGTTATAACATGATTCGATTTTATTTTATTCGAAATGTTGTCGGTTTTCTCTTCTTTTCAGCATTTCCTTTTTGTCACTGTTCGAGCCGTGTAGTGAATTATTAATATTCTTTTTGAGCACTAAGAACAAACTAATTTTATTAATTATCTTTTGATTTTTTGATTTTTTTGATTTTTGATTTTTTTTACGTTTAAATAAGGAAGATATTGGACGGGTTGGATTATATGATATACATTAGACAGTCGGAAGAACATGAAGACCACAAAAGGAACATTTGCAATATCATAAATTAGTACACCAAAGTCAAAGTTTAGTATAGAAAAATCATGCTAAATGTAATATTATTCTTAGTGTTAAGTTTATTATAGAAAAATCACATTAAAAAACTACTTTCAAACAATATTACATATAAGAGTTTCACACCATAGCGTATTTTTGTTTTATATTGTAGCACATAAGACCTTTATACTATTTGAGTTTAAACTCATGAATTTAAATCAAGATATTCAAACATTTTATGGGTCGTTTAGTAAACCAGTTAGAACTGACAATTTTGGTTTTAAAACGATAAAATAAAAGCTGTATATTGTAACAATTTTTCGCTTTTTATTATAACTGTTAAGAGATTTACACTATAATTGATTGAAACTAATTAATTCTAACCACACATCAAACGCACTATAATGTATGTCACTTGTTATGTATATCACTCTATGAGGTGGAAAGATTTTGTTTCATGGGATGGAAAGATATCAGAGAACATGGGACCGATTTCCAAATGATGATGTCTATTTAACCGGCAAACAGCTCCTCGGAATATGTTTGTTTGATAGTTATGAAAAAATATGTATGTGAATATTGAATAAGGTCTTAGGACAGTGAAGCAGATCCAATTCCTCTCTCATTCGTGGCCTTTTTCCTCTGTCGTTTTCATAACCTTTTCAGCATCTCTCTCTTTATAACGCCTAAATAGTTGTTCTTGCTTTTTCAGCATCTTTCACGATTTTCGCGAACAATAATATATAGGGTACGAATGCTTGAACTTATGTGCTGAATTTTAAATGATATCATTTTGTGAAAATATTCACTCTGATATTGTAACGAGGACAGAAGAGAATGATCATGATGTGATTATAAACAAATTGCAGTCATCCAGAGTTTGAAATAAATAATAAAAGTACAAACCTTAGAAGTTTTGACAGTATGTCGATACTATATTTTCTAAATATTAGTAAATCTGATTATAATTACATCAAAACCAACATAACTTCATGAAATTAAAACATTTGGGGCTGTTTGGTTTTATTTTTGGGAAGTTTTTTCTCATTTTTAAAAACACACAAAACAAAAATAAAAACCAAAACTTGTTTGGTTAAATTTTTGAGAAAACACTAAACAAAAATATTTTCAAAAACTCCTTCCAAAAAGAACCAAAAATGAAAAAAAAAGAAGAAGGTATTTTCAATTTGTTTTTTCCTTTCTTCTTGTCACATCCCTGGAGTACGGGAAGTGAAAATTTAATTAAAATGTAAGTTAAAGAATTTAATTAATTATGAAAAATGTGATGTTTTAGAACCCATTTTTAAGCAAACGTTTATAATGATTAAACAAATAAGATAAAAACAAAATGAAATAAAATAATAAAAAAAGATGAAATACGGGTTGGGTCCCATAGACCCACAACTTGTATACACACATAATATCGACAATATTTAAATTATAACTGCAGTCCAAAATAGAAAGAAAGATAAAAATAATACATGCCTTGATTAATTTGTACAACAACCTACCCAGGTCTTTTATTGGTCACAAGTGTGATCTGTGGACCCTTTGTCAATCCTAAGCTGTATTTCATCTAAGGGGAAAGATTTAAAAATAAATAAAATATGAGCGAAAGGCTCAAGAAGATTACGTTTTAAATACAGATAAATAATTTAAATATCAAATTTACTTTTCAAAGAAATAATTAGAAATCAGCGTTAAATAAATAAATTCATTTAAACAAGTCTTATTAAAAACAGTTCGTCTAGAAAGTACATTTTTATCTTTCTTGGGTAAACCATAGTTATCACCACTAAAGTAGCCCAGCTAGGTTTTAGGACATGTTCTCAAGGTCGTATGCTACACAACCCGATCTTTGATATGACATCATGCCCATCTATGTATTTCTATAATTATTAAAATATCTTTTTACCAAGTATTTTCATTGACGTTCATTATATGGTTCATTATAAAAATCACCTCAATCTACTGCTTATGAAAACAACTAATAAAAATTCTTTTTCAATCAATCATCGAAAACATTTTGATAAAAATCCTTTTGAGGCCAAAATCATTTAAAAAAAAAAACTTGGCTATCAAGAAAAAGGGATAGAAGTCTTACCTCAATATCCACGCCGATGTCCTACACTGTAGTCCAGATTTGCTATATGTTAGCTCGACGAAAGCACGAACAACCTTAAATATATATATAAACTAAAGGCTCATTTGGTTCGTGGTTTTAACCACAACTTGAATCATTTTACTACAGTATTTTCTCTCATAAAATTTAAATTTTCATTCAAATTCTTTATTCAAATCTATGAACCAAATGGACTCTAAGTCTATCAGTATCTAGCTTAAGATATCCTATGTTGCTAAGTTACCTCATGATGTCCTAGTGTGCCATTTATGTTTATAAAATCATATGCAGGATTAAAATCTCAATTAGGGTCTAAAATACTAAAAATGGGTAAAAAAATGACAAATTCTCATGAAGCCCGGATGGCCTGCCGGTCTCCCTGATCCGGCCTGCTGAACTGTATGTAACACCTAAGCATTTTAAACACAGCAAAAATGTATTAAGTTAAGAATTATGTTAAGACAAAAAGTACAATTCAAGAAAAACATTGTATAATAATATGGAGAATAATATAATATTAGAATAATGCAATATGAAGAAGTACACTGATAAAGTTATGCACTATAGAAATTACATTGCAAAGGTAATACAGTGTAAGAATTTGATTGTTTAAAGTCATGCAGTATAAAAATTAGACTGTTTAAGTTAAAGCAGTATAGGAATAATACTGTTTGAAGAATATAGATAAATAAGAAATGTTGTAGCAGTATAGAAACTATACCGATAGTATAGAAAAAATATTGTTAGTATAAATTTAGACTATACAAAGTTACATAATATTGGAATTTCATTATGTGATGGATGGAAAAAAGTAAGGGAGGTTATCAAACCTCATGAATTGTATGAAAAAGAATACCAACAGTATAGAAAAAATACTGTCAGTATAAACTTGGATTGGGTAAAAAGTTTGGTGGACACTCAGTGGATTTTGATTAGGCCACCACACCATAAAATGTGGCCCAATCACCTAATGCCACCCAAGGAACCCACTTGATTACCATGAGTCAAATGGTGACTCACCACCACTTTTTGTTAAAAAGAAAAGAAAAGAAAAGAAAAGAACAAAAATAGTGAAACAATTTATGATATAAGAGACCAAATGTTGGTCTCCAATGTGCAAAGAAAAAAGCAAGAAAAAGAAGAGAGAGAAATGTGAAAAGGAAGGAAAGATAGAAAGGAAGGAAGAAAGAAAGAAAGAAAGGAAAAAAAAAAAGGCTCCATTTTCTTCCTTCAAAACCGCCGCCCCCAAAGCAATTCTTTCTCAAAAATTTTGATGAATTCCAAGCTCAAATCATGTTTAAAGCAAGTTCAAGACTAAAAGCTCAAGGATTTCACAAATTTTAAGGTAAAATCCAAACTTTACCCAAGTTTTCTAGGGTTTTTGTTGAAGTCTTGATGAAATTTTTATGGTGTGGTATGGTTTGATGTCAAAGGAATTTGAAAGCTTTCAAGTGCTAAAAACTAAGGACAAGCAATTGGGAATGATTAGGTAAAATCCTAGTCCCATAAGCTTTGTTAAAGTTTGTATTTTTATATGCATTCCAAGTGTTTGATGAAATGTTTAAGCCATGGCATGTAATATGGACATTATGGCATGGTTGTTTTATGTTATATGTTGATGGTGATGACGATGGAAAGAAGAAAGGAAGGGTTTTGGTGAAATTTCAAAAGGGAATTTTTGACAGATTTAAAAATCAGCCAAAAAGTTCCTCTAAACGATGGAATTTAAAGAAAGTTAAAACATGAAAGTTGTAGAACTCATTAAAACTATTAGGACTACATGGAAAATTTTTTTAAATTATGCTCGATTGATAACTTATGAATTTTACGAAATTTTGGGCACAAAATTTCAAGAAATAAAAATGTTATGAAATGTTTAGAATTCGACCATAGTACTTTTGTAAGTTTTATTCCTTGTAAGAAACTGAGTGTTATGGTATGAATTGGTTGTTTTTGGTTCCGAGGGCAAAAATATAAATATCTTTGTATTTTGGGCCAAAATTGTAAAATTGTGTAAAAATTGGGTTTTCACTAGGGAACATTGATTTCCTACACTGCTGTAGGCAGTAAATAATTATAGATGCTAAGGTTTAAAGGATTTAAAGTTTAGTCAAGGATTGAAAGAAAAGAAACAAACTTAAGGGCAAAATGGTCATTTTATGAAAAAGGCCAAGACGGACCCGAAGCGCCCGATGTTGGAAAATGCTCATTCACAGGAATTTTTCTATAATATGTAGGTAATGGAAGGTTAAAGTTAAGCAATGGGTTTTATAAAGTTTCGAAATGGACGAAAAACCCGTTAAGGGTAAAATCGTCATTTTTGAGGAAACAGCTAGAACGAAGTTGAACACTCTGAATTAGCGTAACGTTCTTAGACAAAAAAATGTTTTGTAATACATTAAGTAATGAAACCGCGAGTGAGACGGGAAGTTTAACTAAAGGACGCTTAAGAATAAAGGTAACCTAGTAGGTTACAAAGTCAAGCAAAAAAGATGGTAACTCGATGGGTTGTCGAGCTAAGCGAAAAGAGTGATAACCTAATAGGTTATGGAGTTACGTAAAAGATACGGTAACTTGGTGGGTTACAAAATCAAAAGTAATGCGGTACAAAGTAAAGGAAAGTAAACCGATAGTATACAAGTCAAGTTAAAAGGAATGAATAGTTAATGTTTACGTTTTTATTATCAATCGAGTAGATTGATAATAAATAAAGTTAACTAATAAGCCGGTTGTCATTTGATCAGGACGTAGAAGCTAACTAATAGAAGGAAAAAGAATGAGACAGGAACGGAATAGAGAACGCTAGAGCGTAGTCCAAGTAAGTTCAGACCTCACCTACAGCATGAAGTAAATGGTTTTCAAATGCTTATATTTATGTTTGCAAATGTGTTTGCCATTGTTATGCAAATTGTTTTTAAAGTATGTTCGTATTTGTTATGCAAAAGGTTTTAAAGTTTAAATTAAGATTTGCAATATATTTACAACTATTATGTTAAAGCATGATTGCATTTGATGTGCATAAAGTTTTAAAAGATCAACTAAAACTTTGCAATGTATTTGCAAAAATTATGTTTAAAGTATGTTTTGCATTTTGTTAATGCATAATGTTTTATAGTTTAAGTTATAAGTTTATTGATTGTATTTGTTATGCAATAAATTTTAAAAATAACAATTATGATTTGCAAATGTGTTTGCATATAACGTGATTGCATTTGATATGCTCACTAATGTTAAAAAGAAGGTAAGAGTAAAGATAATAAAAAGAAAGTGTTGTACCAGCCTCCTTATTATGAGATAATGAAAGTAAAGTTAAAGTTGTGACCTCATAGATGTGAGGCACACAAGTAAAAGTTAAAGTTTGACCTCTTAGATGTGAGGCACATGACCTCGGTGTTTGATGGTCTCAAGTCTTCCACAACGGAAGCATCATGTTTATGTGCTCATGATTAAATATGTTGGTACGAACACTAAAGGTTATAAGATAAAGAAAGTTAAGGAACAAAGATAAAGGTTCAGAAAGAAATGAATGTTTAAGTTTATAGAATGTTCATAAAATACTCATAATTGAAGTTCATAATTGAGTATAATTGGAATCATGCGTTATGAATTTGCTTGTATTCCTTATTATAAAGTATTTACGTTAAATGTTTATGAAAAACATTTTGAGAAATATTTTATGTTAAGTGTTTATGAAAAACATTTTTATGCTTACAAGAAAAGGTTTATAAATGACGTTTTAAGAAAAATGTTCAATAAATGTTTTACGAAAAATGTTTGTGCAGAACATTTGAAAAATTTCTTAGAAAAACGTTTATGAAAAACGTTTTTAAAAATGTTTATGAAAAAAGTTTACGAAAAGCGTTTTAAGAAAAAGATTTTTATGAGAAAAGTTTTTAAAGCATATTTAAATGATTTGTGAGTTTATGTTTGAACTTACTGAGTGATAACTCATAAAAAGTTTTTTCCTACTATAGTAGTTTTATGGGTGACCAGTAGGACTCGTTAGAAGAGCTGGGTGCTGCGGAGGACGGATGCAAAGATTTGGGTATGGATACCACCACAGTTTGCTTCCGTTACACAAAGAAAAGGTTTTCTACTATTTGATATAGTGTTTGCAAAGTTTTAAGAAAAATCAAAGTTTTAAAAAATGTTTTCAAAGTTTTAAGTTATATTTTACAAAATGTTTTATGTAATTATAAAGTTAAGTTTTGATTAATGATTCAGTAAATGTTTCTTACTAAGTTTCAAGAAATGATTTGAAATGGTTTCAAAAGCAAGTGTTAAGCGAGAACTCAACTTGCATAGCGGCAGAAGTCACACCAGTTTTTAAGAAAGTGTTAAAGGATGTTAAAAGAAAAAAAAATTTAGTATTTTTCTTACTAAGTAAGTAAGATTAATGTTTAAGTGATGATGTTTTAAGAAATTTAAGTGACTGCCTAAAAAGACGGGTCGTTACACTATGCATGCAGTTCGTCATATCGACCATTTGGATCCGATCGGTCGAACTTGTCTCGGTTCGACCTGCTGAAGGTATGAGTCTGGCTTGCCGGATTCATGAATTCTGCCTACCGAATATGAAATTCGACCTGCCGAATTGGAAAAATTTTAGAATTTTTCAAAATTAGGTCTCGGCCTCCTCAAGCCTAATTCTCATTTTCACATGTTTTTCTCAATTCCCAGGCATAAAAAACACTCATAGATGATAGAAAAACATAATAGAACACTTCTAAACTAGTTTAAACAAGATTTGCATAGAAAAATCTAAGAAAATCCAAATATGGAAAAAAATAGAGAAAAATAGAAAATCTTGATTTAAATCCGTTTTTCATCAAACTAAGCTTAGATTCTAAATAATTTAAGTTCCACTAACTTAGGATTAAGGGTTTTCTAAGCTCAAACGGGCTTGGATTTCAAAATGCTAAGAAAATTGAAAAATTTAGAAAAAGTTTGGAATTTGAAAACTAACATTGAATTTAAGCTTTAAACCGAGTTTATGATCGTCCAAATACATTCCCAAGCATCCAATTCATTGAAAAACCAAAGATTGAATTCAAATTTTGAATTTGAGAGAGAGAGAGGAGAGGAGAAAGGGGTAGCAAGTGAGAGGGAGAGGAAGAGAGAGAAAAAGCTGAGGAAGAGAGAGAGAAAGAGCATGAGAGGGTGAGGAAGAGAAGGAAAGTGGGAGAGATAAATAGAGAGAGGGAGAGATGGTTTTGTTGTATGAAAACCGTGTGCCACCCACAGTTTTACAAAACAGGATGTATTTGGCATTTGACAAATTATTTTGTTTCAAAATTTAAAATAACAAATAAAAATAATTAATAGTAGTTAAGAATTATTAAAATAATTAAAAATAACATTAATTTAGAAATATCTCAAAATAAGCAAATTTAGTTTAAAAAAACACTATGGCACAATAATTCACTATTTTACACATTAATATCACTAAATTAAATTTCAGGGCGTTACACCTCTTGACCTATGAGGCCCACATCTTCTCCCATCCCATCCTCCCATAGTCCTCCTCATCTTTGGCGCCGCCCAATTAGAGTTTAGTGACCCCAGCCCAGTGACCTAATCCCTCGTCGACAACCCCCGCCATTGCCCTCCCCGACCTTAAAGCCGGCAAATTTAGAGCCCCCGTCAGTGACCTCCTGACCCTAGTTCCCACCTCCAACGAACCCCCCTCCATCCCTCGCCTTAACCCAACGATCCTCTGACCCACCCATTGTCAATAGATCCCAGCAACCCTCGAACCCAAATCTCTATTGAAACCCTGCATTAGCTGGAAGAGAGGTGATCTTGGATCTCTACCGAAGCCTAAGAGGCACAGTGATCTCGCAAGGGAAAAATCACCAGCACGTCGTCAATCCCGAGGCTATCGATCTCCTAGCCTCTGTTATCATCGATCTTTGCACCTCCGTCATCGTCGATCTTCACTTGGGCCATCGCTTGTGTGCTGGTCTCACCGGAGCAGAGGAAGAGGAAGAATCTTCTTCTTCTCGTTTTGTTAACAACAACAACAACAATAATAAAAGTATTAATATATCAATAAATAGTTTTTTTTAAAAAAAATTAATTTGGGTATCATTTATATTAAAAATTTTTTACTAAAAAAATATTTGTGTTAAAAAACATACTACCATATACAGCCAAACATAATTTCAAAAACAATCTTAGCACATTTGACAAAATATTTTCATTTTTAAATTTTTTCAAAGACAAAAACCAAAATGAAAATACTACCAAATGGGACCTTATGTTGAAACTTTAATTTTAAGTGAAAACTATCATCAAACCTGGATCGTTCATGTCAAATCATGAGAGAATTAACAAGATGCAAGCTAACCTGAATCCCTGGATTGAAATGTGATTCCTGAGTCTATAGGTTGAGGTGTTGAAAAAATAGTATGCAGCAAAAATTTAAAAATTTTAATACCATAGTATTTTTCGAAAACACAAGTTTGACATGCTATATGCATAAATTAACTAGATCTTACTAACCTTGTATGCTGAAGAACTCCTGCAATTGATGAATAGAAGGGCATTCCAAAATAGCCTCTACTAACTAGTCTTCTTTGCTATTCTCTATCCACAATCAGAGTGAGTGTGGGCACACATTGTAAGCTTTTTCCAAGTGACTCTCCTTCCAACCAATTAAGAAAAACCCAAAACTACCGTTTGTGATTTGTGAACAATAGCGTTTCAAGGGAGTTTTAGACACTCACAGAATATAGTGCTCACTCTTGATCTCTCAATTGATTTTAATAACTTATGAGTCTCACTCCCTCTTTATAGAAGTTGGACCCAGGTGTTACTCCTTATTAGATAAGGCCTCAAAAATTTGAATTTAGATCAATATCTGATAAATCGTATAAAAATACGTGATCAGATTATCGTTCGGTTGGTAAGTCAAACTGGCAAATCGGCCTGCCGAACTTACTCCATCGGCAAGAACTTGAAGACCGACTTGCCTAACTTACGATAAATGATCCCTTTGAATCGTTTATTTTCCACCCGAGATTCTTATGGTAAAGCTTCAGTTTTAATTCAAATAAACCAATAGAAAAATTAACTAATTAAAACAACAATAGTTAGATAATCTCTGAGAAAATAAATATTCCTGATAATTCAACAGGTTTATCTTGAATTAATTTTTTATAAATTAATTTAACCGATAAACAGACATGAATTATCTGATACTATCGAATTTAAGCCAATATGATAATTTAACATAAATCACTAATTTATTGAAAAAGCATGCCGTATTGTTACATGATTTATTATGAGCTAGCAAAGGGGACCTGATGGACCTGTATAGTTCAAGCTCCTGATAATTATGAAACCCAATATCCCATATATGCATGTCATAATTATTAACTGTAACGCTACTCTACTAAAAGCTTGAAGCTACACTCTCGAACCATATAGAATTACGAAGTCCAAATAGCTAAGTGTCCATGACATATCATAATGTATCATATCCCTATATGATATCCATAATGAGCTTAACGATAAATTCTATCTTACCTTCCTGATTATTTTCTCTTATGTTCCATTATCTCACCATTGGAAAAGTCACCATCTAAAGATAGTATACCATTTGGTCACACATATGTATCCAAATGGCTAAGCGCTCTAGTTTTTCAATTACAGGATAATGCATATAAGAGGATATCATTGACTCCTAAAGAGGAGATATAGATTCTGTATCTATGAATAACAAGTCTACACTATCAAGACTCATGTCTCCAACGTATCGGCATGCGCACCATCATAAAATATTGATGTCACCTTGTGGTACATCAAAAGACATAAGTCAGGCAACGAGCCTACTATTCATCTTAGGATTAAGATACAATACAAATAATTGTCTAAAGTGAATTGATTTGTTGAGACAGAATAATTAATCCAAATCAATTATACTTTATGTTCTGATCCAATACATCATCACCGATGATAATGCATCAATGTTTCTATTCATAGAGTCCACCTCCGATGGCCAAAACAAACTATTTCCCGTTAGAGACATAGACAACATAACAATCTTTGCATGAATAAAGTGCCTAACTTTATTCTTTTAATTGTGGATCTTACTATTCAAACTGTTACTTTTAGAATCATGTCTTTCGTATAATCTTTCCATTATATGCCTGATTCTAAAGGCTTAGACCGACAGTCTCAGACTTTTATTTGTTTATCATACATTTAACAAATATGAACGTAAAAAGGACAACAATTTGGTATATGAATAATAAATAAACCCTTTATTGATAAAAATGTATCCAAAAAGATATTACATTTTTACTCCTT